>PVJA010001091.1:0-75384 GCA_004027025.1 Myocastor coypus | reverse complement strand
CACAGGGCCAGGAAGACTGCATGGCAGGGGTCACGCTGTATTAGGAACTGACCACCTTGACCCATGCAACTACTTTCCTGGGACTTTCAGCTTTGAAGATAACAAATAGAACACAGAAAAGAAAAATCAGTTGGCAGCATGGCAGGAGGCTCATCCCTATTCCTTAGGGACACGGACAACATAACCGGGAGTCCGAAATACCCTGGGTAGAACATTCTAGATCCCTGAGCCAAGCACTCAGAGCAGAGGCAGGAAGGTGGGAAGGGACATTTCAGGTGAAACAGGACAACTAAGGTGGCTCCTGAGGCTCTCCTTCCCTCCGTTCCCCTTTCCCCCCTTACTTCCACCCATCTGTCTGTCCTTCCATCCTTCCTTTCTGTTTAGAGAATAAGATTGGTGTTATATGGAAAACATTTTATCCGGGGTGGGATGTGGCGGAGTTACATGAGCTGAAGGCTCAGCGTGCACTTCCGGTCTGTCTCGCTAAGTCACGTGTCTCTGTGCCTCCATTTCTGTGACCACAGAGAGGGGGTCTACCATCCGCGCCTCATTCCTCTGCTTGCTCTGAGGTGGCTTCCCGGCGTGGTACTAAACACGTAAGCAGGGGGACGTCACTCTTCCCTTTGCTTCTGGTTGCAGAACCGGGATGCACATCGAGGTTGGGAACGTTTCTTACACGGGAGCAGTCATCTCCTGGTCCTCCTCCGAGCCCTGCCTGGAGGACTACTACCGTATTATGTATAGGCCCAACTGGAACAGCATCTTCTCTGGCTATCTCCGCTACAGCTTCCACCACGAGGAGAAGGTGCCTCGAGCCATCAGCTCCGTGGTGCTGCAGCGCCTCGCTCCCTCCACTCTCTACTTCCTCTGCATCAGCTGCAAGAAGGCGGTCTTCCCCTCCAGGCACTACTGCACCATGTTCCACACACTGGATAAGAGCCCCCTGGCGGCCGGAAGCTCCCTGGTGGACCCCCAGATCTCTCTCTGGGTGCTGATGGCCATCCTGCTGGCCTGCTTCACAGCTGTGCTGGCCTTCATCTGCCTGCAGTTCTGGTGCATCCGCTGTCACGAGCCTCGGTGGTCATACAGAGCTGGCCACATGGAGGAAGCCAACGGGCTGGTGAGATGGCCGGAGGAGGTCCCCGCCCTTGGTCAGAGAGAGGAAGACCTGCAGGGGCTCCCTCTGGTGGAGATGCCACGCAAGAACTCTGGGCCTGAAGCTGAACTGGAAGCAGAAGCCCAGCAGGATGCACCAGCTAGGGGAGCCTCCCCCAGGGAGCCTGGCCAGCAACCTGCCATGAGGCCTCCCTACAGGGTGTGAGAAGGGAGGAGACAGCCCCCGACCTACGCCCAAAAGCCCCCATGCTGGAGATCTTCTGTAAAAATGTACAGGCTACCCATTTTTCTCCCCTTTAGTGTCAGCACTATCGTAGATTGCTGGTGTTGGATCCAAGTCTCATCAGGAGGCTTTTCAAACTTAAAGCACCTGCCCCAGGGCTGCCCCAGGACAAGCACGGCTTCATCCCCAGGGCCCACGTCGGGGGCCCTGTTAATTCAATCAGCTCGGAGGTATTACGGAATAGGAAGTAAAAGCCTGCATGCATGACTTAAAGCGCAACACCGGGAGGAAATGTGTGGGCTGCAGATCTGGGATAAGGCCTCAAGCCTGCTCTTCATGATTTGCTTTCTGTCATTCTCTGGAATGCGTGAGAAGTCTCACACCGGAACTTTCTCCAACTTGCAAGCAATCACGTTCAAGTCAGACCCAATTTTCTTTCTTTCTTTCAAAAACATGGGCCATCTTGATTACTGTTTTTAAGAATACTTTCTCCTCAAATTGGCTCATTTTTAAACCTTAAACATATGTTCAAAGCCATGGACTGCTCCTGCCAGGCCCTAGTGGTAAGAACCCATCTGGCTTACTCTCACTTTGAAGCAGAGTGCTGCGAGCAGCAGGAGAAAAGCTTCTTTGCGCTGTGGTATCACCTCATCAGGCCCTCTCCTAACTCCAGCTCTGCTCACTTTTTGAAAATTGGGTTAAATGTGGCTAGTTTTATACCAGCAGAAAAAAAGATGCCGTCCTCTATTTGGCTAGGTGACTTATTCACCCCCTGAGCGGCAGCCTTCGGTTCTTTTGCACTAACCAGGGGTCAGAAATCAATCCCAGAATGCTGGAAGCAAGGAACGATCCCGCGATGAGTTTGCCGAGACAGGAGGAGCTAGCTAGTGGGCCAGGCAAGAAGCCCTGCAGACCTGGCTCCCCACACACTCCAGAGAAGCGCCCGCCTCAGCTTCCACTTGGCATTGGCCCACCCCGTCCTTGTGCGCTGCCCTCCCCCAGTATCCCCAGCTAGCTGTGAACAAATAAAGATCCTGTGGTACCCACACTGCTGACTGGATCTCACTGTTCCCTCCCAAGCTCTGCGCCTTCCCATTTTTCTGACTCCAGGAACACTTTTCCCATTTGCCTTTTCTCCCTAGCCTTCTCACAGGCAGGATGGGGCAGGGCTCCTTACCTTGGAGCCGTAGAGATAATAAGGCTGGACATTGGCAGGTTTATCACGTTGTGGTTCTTGGGTGAAGGGAATAGCAGTTCGGACGAAGCTGGTAAGAGAAGAGAGATGAGGAAGAAGTTAACTGGGTCCTACTGTGACCCCGAAACGGCAGAAGCCCCCTCAACCAGGGGAGGTTCACACTGTGTAACTGCACTGTCCTAGATGGTACTCCTCAAAAGCACCGAGTTCTCCTGATGTCCCCCTTCCATCCTCCCTACAAAATGGGCAAAGCCACAGCTTGGATTTTCAGGCTCAACACAGGGCTTGTGGCTGCTCAGAGGATGGCAGACGACCAACTGAGCGTGCACTGGGGCCACAAAGGGCTTTCTCTAGGTCCTGTCCGCCACTTCCAGCTGCACTTCAGGAGCTGGGTTCAGTACATTCTTTCTGTAAAGGAGCAGAAACCAGGTATTTTCAGGCTTGCAAACCAGACAGCCGCTGCTACCGGCGCTCTGCTCCACAAGTGGGCGTGACAGCGCGAAGTGTGCAGCAGTCAGTGAGCACAGCTGAGTTCTAGTGAAACACGATGTAGTTCAAGCAATCTCCTCAGACCAGCAAACACCACCCTTAACATTCTTCTCCTGCTCACCCTATAATCCCTTTCCCCTCACAGGCACTACCAAAACAATCGGCAACTTCCGTGTCTTTTAAGTTTTGTGATTGGGCCAAAGACTGCTACTCCTTGTTCCACAATGTGCTAAAAACCCTAAATTGTCATACAACTAGAACACTTCTTGCTCTGTGCTTCCCAGGCCAGGCCAGGCCCCTGATGTACCAGAGGATCTGCAGACACGTTCAGCTTTGCACAAACTCTAAGTACAGCGCCCTGCTACACCAGGCTATGAGGCTCTCCAGGGACAAGTGAGGTCCTCCCTCTGTCTCAGGGCCTCCCCTGGGCTGTGTGCTCCTTGCAGGAGAACTCCACTCTGTCACAAATGAACCTGCTCTGGACACACAGGTGTCCTGACAGGTGGGAACTCTGATAGGTGTACAGTGAGACTATGGCAGTCCCCTTCCTCACATTCATACAGGGTTCAAAACTGCATGATTCTGTGGTGGCCTGCTGTGAGGCAGCTTGAGGCTCCCCACCTGACCTTCATGGCACCAGGGGCCATTTCACTGGTGCGACTTCACCCACCTCTCAGTTCCTCAGAAACGCTGGCTGGATCCTGCTCTCCTGCCACGCACTTTCTTCTCCTCCTCCTTTGCACCTCACCTCCCACACTCCTTCCTCGGGGAGAAAGCCTCCCTGAGCTCTGTTCCATTTCCTGGACTGATCCAGGAGGTGGTTTTCATCTCCCTTACTTATGGCTGTGGTCCTTTTTGTCCTATGATGGCTTAATCTTCTAAGCCTCACAGCACCCTTGCCTCCGGCACAGAGCCTGTTCTCCAGAAGGATTTCAACAGATGTGCCTCACACTGCTGGGTTCAGGTTGGAGGATGCTACTGGGTGAAGTATAGCCCCCCACCCAGCCCTGGCTCCCTCAGCCCAAAGTCTCCCTCACCGATTTGTGGATCCATTGTAGCAGTAGTTGGGAAGGAAGTCAAAGTTCAGCTCCCAGAAGACATGCAGGGTGATGCGGCCGTAGGGGGCTGACACGTTGTGATTGGCCTCTCGGAACATGGCGTCGAAGCTGTCCAGCGTCATGTGCTTGCAGAGCAGCCGGTGTGTGAGTCGGTTAATCTCCAGCAGCCACTCCAGCTCCTACAGAGGGAGGAGACTGCTGAGGCCGTGCACAGAACGCCCACACAGGAAGGCCTTATCTTGTGGACCCCTTTCCAGCAGGAGAGCACCTGTCAGACAGTATCTTGATCTTTACATGAGCTCTACAAGTCTCCTACAGTGGCATCAGACAATGTTCTCCTGCTCTGAAAAGCAGAAGGACTCGCCAGGCTACGTCGGGGACAACAGTGGGGGTGGGGTGGGGTGCTGCATGCCTGAGCGACGGAGGAAGCAGACCGTCAACCGAGCAGAAATCCTGTGTGCGGACCTTATGGCAGGAAGCACATCAGCTGGTTGTCCAGTTTCTGTACTGGTAAGGAGAAAGCCTGTCCTTCAGCGTCACAATACAGAACATCGGTATTCAATCTGTGGGTCGCGACCCCAGCGGGGGTGGAATGACCAAAACACAGGGGTTGCCTAAAGCCATCGGAAAATACATATTTAAACCCATGCAATGCCATGGTGAAATGTTATTTATTGGAATTAGTAATATATATTTCTCAACATATAATTGAATATTATTTTTGTCATTAATCACTATGTTTAAATTATGTTTGATTTGTAGCAATGAGAATACATAATGCATATCAGGTATTTACATTCTGAATCATAACTGTAGCAAAATTACAGTTTTGAAGTAGCCACCAAAATTATTTTTTGGTTTGGGGTCACCGCAACATAAGGAACTGTATTGTGTGGTCACGGCATTAGAAAGGTTGAGGACCACTGAGAAAGCTGCGACTCTGTGTCACCAGAGGCAATTTCCGTGCCCTGTGGAAAGCCACAGTAAGAGCCACCACCTTTTTGGTGTTTACTGTTAGGTTGGGCCCTGTGAAGTCTGATGTCCTGGGTCAAATGCTGTCAGATGTTGGTAACGTCATCTGGTTCCAATTAATTCACACGTACCAGTTTTATATGTATGCATACCGAGTTCTCATCAAGGCCCTGTGAGGTCAGTCTGCTACTCTCTTTCCTTTAAGGGTACAGAAATTTAGACTTTGAGAAAGTAAGTAATTTGTCTTCAAATTCAGGAATTTAAGGAAGACCTCTTTATCCACTATACTATTTCCATGGGGATGCTTGAAGGAAATGGAAAAGAAAGCCTCCTCTGGACTGCAGGCCCCACAAGCAGACAGGAGACAGCAAAGGTGTGGTTGCAATCCTTGCAAAGCAGACTAGCTGGCCTGCAGGGACCAGGGACTTCTGACTAGTATAGGCCCATGCCACTCAGAATTACTTTCAGGCACAGTGTGAGTCCAAGAGGATGCCCGAACATGGAGGACCCTGTATTAGTTAGGAAGTGGGAGTAGAGGGAAATCTCTCGGGCTCATTCTTCTTTCTTGTTCTCTAACTCCTCAGCCACTGCAAAGCACGGAAGCCCAGGAGAGAGAGAAAGAAAGAGGAGGTAAACCTGAATGCTGCAGCACACGGGGCCACAGACAGTTTTAAGATGTCTTTTAAGGGAGGCAGGACTGACCCTGTGTCACAGATCGGGGGAGAAACCGAGGTCACTAAGGCCAAGGCACTCACCCAGGGTCACACAGGGAACCACAGCAGGGCATAGAATGGGAGCTTAGCCCTCCTCATTCTGAATCGTGCATTCCCAGACCTGGAACACAGCTGTCTGAATAAAGACACAAGTGCTAGAAATGTCTCCTGAAAGGCAGGCAACCGCTTGTGATAGAAACATGGCGGGCTTCACCAGACAGCTGTGCGGGATAGGTCCGGGGCCAGCGCCGGTGACAAGGTAAGGCTGTCACAGGAGGCAGTGAGTCGCCATTCCTTCTCATCAAGCCCTGGCTCTGACTGTCCATCCACTCAGGGGAGTGAGCTCTGCCACTCGGGAAGTCAGATACGACTCTGTGGCTGTCATTTTAAGGTGCAGGACCTGCAGAAAGCTGATGAACATGGGTGCCCACAGCGGCCAGCCAGCCCCCGGCTGCAGGGTGCATCGGGCCTAGGGGTGGGCTGTCTCAGGCTGACCGAGGTGAACCTGCCCCTCTGATGCTCTTCTTCATCTGCATGTCACAGTGGGAAAGGGCTGAGAAATCCTACATTTTCCAAAGAAAACCAAAGCCTAGATTTCAGGTCTGCAGCAACAGCCAGAGGAGTAAATCTCCAGTCTGGGTGCACCAGGAAGTCAGTGAAGAAGGGCAGAATCAGCTTTCTGCTCTGGTCTCTGGGTCCTGGCTGGCTGCACTATCTGCTTCGCATGGGCAATAAGCAGAATAACTGTGAATGGCTTCAGACCTAACGTCACTGAGTCACCTGGCACCTGGCAGTGTCCTACTTGGAGGTGGTAATCACAGATGAGACACTGCAAATGACAGCTGAACGCACTCCTCGGCTCCTGGCTTCTCCCAAATGCTGTATGTTGGCTCAAAATTTCTCATATACCCTACAGCCTTAAAGGGTCACAGGCTGCAGGTTGCCACAGTCAGCTGCATCCAATGTCACCTAGACTCACTTGGCTCAGCTGTGCTCAGCTGGGTGACCAATGCTGGTTTGTTTTGATTTTGTTCCCAGCTAGGAGAACATTCAGTGCCTTTCAGGGCTGGGAAGAAGCATAGATGGACAGACATACACACACGCAGATGCAGTCAGCTCTTTTTCCCGTAAGACATGCTTACTGCTGGAACACTAGAAGATATAGGTAAACAGAAGGAAGGCGAAGAAAACCTTGCTTGGATGCAGTCACTACCAACACCTTTGGAAATGGAGGTGGATGGATTAAGTTCTAGAAGGCAGCATGCACTTCTTGACATAAGTGATCCAGGACCCAGGTGCTCGGCCTGGGTCCTCATAGAGGCAGTGTGGAACCTTCTCTGTGAGACCACTGTATTCCGGTCCAACAGTTTGCTTTTACATAAGCTACAACTTATTAGGTACAAGAAAGCAGGATAAATTCTTCCCAGACATTATCTTATTGCATCTTTGTAACAATACCACGAGATGCACTCTCATTCTTTCTCCACTGTAGTCAAGGAAACAGGCTTGGAGGCCGTAAAGCCCATGACAAGACGGTGCAGTGAGCACAGGGCAGGGCCACGGCGGGACCTCCCATTGGTCTAACTCTGGTGTCCTGGCTCTTGGTCACTTCATCCCTGCCACTTTGTCCACTGAAGAAAAATAAACCCTTTATTGTTAAGTAATTGCAGACTTACAGGAAAGTGGCTAAACGGCATACCTTGCAGATCCTTTGCCCCATTTCCTGAATACCTTGCATAACCACCGCACAGTGAGCTAAAGACAACACGAACTGAGATGCGCGCTACCACCGAGCACAGGCGTCACCTGCGCTTACTCCATTTTCCCACCAAGACCTTGTCCCACTCCAGGAATCAGCTCAGGATCCATGTGGTACTCAGCTGTGAAACCCAGTGCCGTAGTCATTTATTTCTAATCTCTACACATTATGGGCTTTTCCTTGTCTTCTAGGACATGGCATTTTTATAAAGTACTATTTACTTAAAAAAAAATAATGACAGGGGCTGGGGAGATAGCTCCGAGGCACAAGTGCCTGCTGGGCAAGTGCAAGGTCGTGAGTTCAAACCCTGGTCCCACAAAAAAAAAACAAACAAACAAACAAACAAAAAAAATAATGACAGCCGGGAGTGGTGGTGCACGCCTGTAATCCCAGCACTCAGGAGGCTGAGGCAGGAGGATTGGTGCGAGTTTGAGACCAGCCTGGGCTACAAAAGTGAGCTCAAGGCCAGCCTGAACTGCATAGTGAGACCCTGTCTCAAAAAGACAAAAAAAAAAAAAAAGATATGGCTTAATATTTTTCCCTGATAAGACTAAATGAGAGCTTGGGGGATAGCTCAGGAGAATAAGTGCTTGCCTGGCAAGTGCAAGGGCCTGAGTTCAATCCCTGGTTCTGGGGGAAAAAAATAATAATAAAATTTCAGCTTTGCCTAAAAAAAAAGATTAAGAGTGCAATGTAGCCAAGTATGCAGGGTGAGAACAATGACGTATCTCAGGGCTTAGAACCCCAAGACGTAGCCCACGGTGCCTGTCAGCTTTCGCCACTGCACTCCCTTGGGGCGTTCACAGATGTCTGGTGGAGTCATTTTGAGACTATGTTCCACCTTATTTCTCCTCAAGGCTCTTTTCTGAGTAATTCTTTGTACTGCAGAGAATTACGCAGTCACGTCTACTGTTTTAGTCCCTGTGGCTTGGTACATGGCATTCAGGGTGGTCACTGGGCAGCGGCCACCACCATCCACCTCGAGAGACGTAGTAGCCTCCCTTACTGGGTCTCTAGCCGCTCAATGCTAATTGCTTCTACCTGCAACCAGGGTGCAACCTCTGTCTCCATGCACCCATGCATGTGCCTGCTCTAGGAACCTCACATTCCAGGAAGCACTTTTCAAGGATTCTTCCTAGTCATCTTAGCTTGGGCATATTTTGTCCATAACAGTTCTTAATATTATATTCTAAGAAGGGAATTTTTTTTAGCTTTCTTCATACCTTCCACTAGTCTGCTTTGGAAGTGTTAAAGTTTTCCTTTGATTAACTTATAAAAGCTCATCAGTAAGAGATGAGAAAATAAACAAAGCAGCTCCAATGACCGAGTTCTAGAACAAGGCAACAGGCCTGTTCTGAGCGTGCGCAGCACCAGAATGGGCTGCACAGTGTAACGTGCCAACATAGGGTCCAAGGTCAAGAAGTTATTAAGACTTCTGCACTGGTGACAACAGAGAAGTAAACCAATGCTAGAGCTTGCTGGGTCCTCTTGCGCTGCCCCTTCAAGTCTACTGTGCCGGGCCCTCCAGCTTCCTGGGACCATCTGCCTACTTGCTCAGCCCTTCAGATCCTGTGGACATGCAGCTGTGCTGCAGGACTGGTCATCTCTGGAGGCCTCAAGGAGATCTCCCTCCGCTCTCTGCCCCTTGTCCCGACGTTCAGGAGGGTACGATTACTCTCGTTGCAATTAAGTCTTTATTTCCTCCTGCCCTACTCAGACAGGAAAGATGCAGCGAGTGGCTGAACCTGGAAAAACTTGGGTTCTGAGAAAAACATCTTGCCTGAGACAGTTCCAGTCATGAGTTGCTAGGCAACCTTGTGTCTTAAGATACTAACTTTACAAAAGTATAAATAAATGCCCCTAAGCCGGGCGTGGTGGCTCACGCCTGTAATCCCAGCACTCGGGAGGCTGAGCCAGGAGGATCGGTGCGAGTTCGAGACCAGCCTGGGCTACAAAAGTGAGCTCAAGGCCAGCCTGAGCTGCATAGCGAGACCCTGTCTCAAAAAGACAAAAATAAATAAATAAATAACTAACCCTATAGTGATGTCTAGTCTTCATCTCCAATGCACAGAGTGGCCACTCCATTTGACCTCAGCTTTTGTCTCATCTATATTCTCTAAACCCTGATTGTTTTTCCCTGGGACCACCAAGGATTGTGCTGGTTCACAGCAGAAAAAGACCCACTGCTTCTCTTCAGCTGACAGCAACCCCAACTGGGCTTCTAGTCTCACCATCCCGGAGTAGCAAGCCTGCCAGTCCTCAGTCTCTTACCACAATAGAGGTCAGGTCTTCACTCTCAAAGCGACTGATGGCCTGGTCCAAGGACTTATACATGGCAGCAGAAATGCGCTGGGTGATGAGTCTGTTCAAGTCGATGGATCTACCCAACAGCTAGATGGCAGAAGAAGCGGGTAGTTACTGAGCATTCAGGCTAACACCTGACAACACAGTGCGACCCACTGAAAGTATATGCATTCAAAGTAGAGATACTGGCACACATGGGAACTGTCGGTAGAAAACAGCACTGTTAAATTTCCCAAGTATAGTAATTTTATTTCATTTTCCTACAGGCTGAGTTATGTTATGCCATCTGCAATTTATGCTCAACTGGTTGAGAGAATTGTTCTTATTCTAACGTATGCACATGTATATGCAAACTGACATTACTGTGTGTATCTAAGCATATATTTGGTTTGTTTTGTGGTACCAGGGTTTGATCTCAGGACCTTGTGCTTGCCAGGCAAGCTCTTATTCCACTGAGCTATCTCCCAGGCCCCTTGAGCATATATTTGAAAGTCAGCTAAATGTAGTCAAACATTGATCACTATGAACCTGGCTATAGGGGAGACAAGTGTTTATTGAGCTATTCTTTCAACTTTCCTGTAGGATTAAGATATAAAAAAATGGAGGGAAAATACCATCCACTCAGCCTGTGGAGGAAGGCTTAGGGCACACTCTGTGCCCCCATAACTGACCCTGCTGACACCCTAAATTCAGGCGCAAGGAGAGGGCATCAGTTAACATCTGCAGGCATGCACAAGCGCGCCTGCACTCGCTACACAGACACCAACAAACGCTCGGTCAGTACTCGCGGGGCACCCTGTGCCTCGCTGGGCACCAAGTGACTGCTCTTAGGTATGTTATTCTCTTGCTTTTCTCTTCGGATAAATTTTCTATTGCTGACTAGGGGCCCATGCTGGGACTGCACCTGGACATGAGAACCCTGGGGTATTTAACATCGGCAGCTAATTCTGGCTGCCTTGTGGCCAGCTGCAGTCATCTGAGAGGCTGAGGGGAAAGCTCTCCCTCAGCCTGTATAGGTGGAAAAGGATGGTTTTTTTTGTTTTTGTTTTTTGTCCTTTTGAGACAGGGTCTTCCTATGCAGTTCAGGCTGGCCTGGAGCTCACTTTTGTAGCCCAGGCTGGTCTCCAACTCACACCTCACACAGATCCTCCTGCCTTGGCCTCCCAAGTGCTGGGATTATAGGTGTGAGCCACCACACCTGGCTTTAAGGGTGTATTGATTCCTCTTCTGATTACTGCTTCTGGATTTCGCATGGCAGTGGGAGGGTCCAGGGTTTTCAAGGCTGGGTCCTTGGTTTTCACCGTGGTCATCTTGGCATCAGTCCTGACCCTTGTGGGAGACTACAGAATATGCACAGATGCCACTGTGCCACCAGGGGGCCCACAATGTCTCTCAGGGTCTCTGTGTGGTGCCTGGCTTTACCTCAACACTTTTAGCCAAGACTGTGTTTCTCAGCTCCCAACAGTGAGTCCCCTCCAGCTGGGATCCAGTGTTAACAGAAACCATCCCACAAAAGCGGAGCACAGTCTCCGCCCTGTGTTTAGCCCACGGTGTTGCATTCCAAAGGTGCCACAGCCCGCGTTCACTTGCATGCGTATCTAGGCTCTGTTCAGGGACAAATGTGCCCATCTCTGCACGGCAGTGTTAGTCAAAAGAAGCGGGCTCCAGTGAGTGTACAAAGGACAGAGGCCTTGGGGCCATGGCTGCCGGAAATGTGCTAGAAATGAGCCGAGAAGCCTGTATCATGCAACACATGAAGCTCCTGAGTGTTAGAACCCGAGGCTGTGTGACATCGGCTCTTGGTAATCCACGCTAGGCAATTCCCGGGGCAGACGCTGCGGGTCCTGCTATCTTGAGCTCTACACTAAGCTCACAAATTCCCATTCCCGCCTGTCCCGTCCCCTGTGGCTCTCCTCCCCCATACCTGGACATGCCTCTGTTTCAGCAGCGTTTCATAGCGGTTGGAGGGTGGATATGGAATGATGACTCCGTAATTCTTGCATTCAGCTCGGAACCGTTTATCCAACAGGACACTGAAAAGGACCAGAGTGAAATGGGGCAGTAAGCACGACAGTGAGTGGTGTGCAATGCGCTGTCACGGCAACTCCACCCCCCAGGGTCTACCCAGAGGGCTCTCTTGAAAGCCTCAGATCCAACTACTGTCAGCTTTTCTCCCCCACAAAAGCTCAGTATATGAGAGAATGTTTCTAAGCTAAAGATGGGAAAAAGAGCTGAACTGCTTTCCTAGAATGATTTCTGACAACAGTAAACATATGTGTAATGTGAACTCTTTACCAGGAATACGTGCACACATGTACACATGCATGTGCACACAGTCACTTTTAACCCCACCAATCCGGAGTCAAGGGTTCTATTATCTTCCAGGCTGAGACACTGGAAAGGCATGGTCAGGGCCCTGTGGGGCCAGGATGTCAGGGAAAGCCTCAAGTTCTGTGGTACGGAGACCTGAAGATGAAGGTGGATGGTCTGGTGCAGTGATGGCAAAACTTCTAGAGACCTGAGCCAAAGTGGGAGTCAAAACCCACACGTTTCTCTCAAAGTGTCAGTGCTGCCATACTGAGCTTTCAGATTAAGAAAAACTCTCAACCATTAGCATCTTTTGTTCTTAAAAAAGAACACCATAATACACGTGCCACAGGTGGGCCACTGTGGTCTCGAGGGAGGAAAGCACACACTTGTTCTGCCTGAGAAAAGGGATCTGGCTGGTGTGGATAAAGCACAGGGTGTGCTGGGAAGGACTGTGTGGGACTCAGCTCATCTCTGGTCCAGCAGCCAACTGCACAGCACCACGAGTGCCAGCAGGGGCAAAATGTTTTCTCGATGTGCTTGAAGGCCACCTAACCTTTTTTTTTTTTTTTTTTTTTTGTGGAACTGGGGTTTGAACTCACGACCTTGCACTTGCCACACAGGCACTTGTGCCTCGGAGCTATCTCCCCAGCCCCTACCTAACCATTTTAAGCAGGCAAGAGACATACAGTCTACTGGCACTGTCCAATGTAGCAACCACCAGCCCAAGCTTCTGCGTGGCTGGTACTGAGGACCCCTCCCAGCAGCACTCCCACTGAGACACCCCCCCAGCCCTTGCCATTTCTTATTTTCAGACAGTGCCTTGCTTTGTGGCCCCGGCTAGGTCAAGTGTGTGCTCCTCCTGACTCAAGTAGCTCAGACTAGAGATGCGTGTGTGCCCCCCTTCCCGGGCCATGGGTGCCTACTGGATACCTGGCCTGACACTGCTCCAAGCTGAGATGTGCTACAAAACACATACTAGTGTATGAAGGCTTAGAAAAAGAAAAAAGGTCTAATTCTTAATCACGTTAAAAGTACAGTATTTTGATATGTTCAGTTTCGTAAGATACATTACCCAATTAATTTTACCTATTTTCTTTTCCTTTTAAGGTGTAGCTACCAGGCTTGGGCTATAGCTTGGTGGTTTAAGTACCTGCTTGGCAAGCACAAGGACCCAGGTTTAATTCCCAGTACTGCATGCTGTGCTGGCCCCTGGCCACAGAAACTGAGCATGGTGGCATACGCTATAATCCCAGCACTGGAGAGGCTGAGACAGGAGGATCACTATAAGTCTGAGCTGCATAGTGAGGCCCTGTACCTAATAAATAAATAGGTAGATAAATGAATGAATAAATAAAATATGGCTACTGTAAGTCCCTAACTTATGAACTGAGCTGCAGACTCTCACAGGTGTTACTGCCTAAGACTCACTTTGTCAGATTACGAATGTATCTGACTTAGGAACGTTACCCCAGAATGGAACTCTTCCGTAAACTGGGGACTTACTGTACTAAAATGTCTTTAGGGAGTACGTGGCTCCCACCTGGGGCTGCATCTTGCTTCTCAGTGAACGGCACTGAACTTACTACCTGAACGAGGTTGGTTACTCTCCCCCTCCCCGCTGTGCGTTTCCCAGTTTCTCAAACTCCCCTCAATTCCCACTGGTCTCACAGGAAGTGCTGGTGACTCGGGGGAGGGTTATTTTAGAAATTACATATACAGAGGACTGAATGTGGAAGCGTTTGTTACAGCTGGGCCAATATTTTCAATAAGAATTGTCTTGTAGAAGGTGGCAGACCAGCTCATAGGGCCATGCCCTAGGCCACCTACTTTCATGCTTTTTTTTTTTTTTTTTTCTTTTCTTTTCCTTTTTTAAGATAGGGCCTCACTATGCAGTTCAGACTGGCCTGGAATTCACTATGTAGTCCAGGCTGGCCTCAGACTTGCAGCTATTGTTCTGCCTCAGCCTCCTGAGTGCTGGGATTACAGGCGTGCACCACCATGCCCTGCTCCTTTGCATTCACTGAGAAACTGCTGCGTGACAGGCAGTGTCACTGCACCTCCTTGAAATCCTGGGTACATGCTCACTCTGTGGTCCACGTAGGAGTCACCTGTGTCAGCTATGTCCTGGGCTGCCGACAACCTGTACCCTTGGTGCAAGGGTTCCTATTCGAAATATGTCACAACAACTTCAACTGTCAAAAGCAACGTGAACCCAATTCCTTCCATGAATAAAAATCCAAGGAGGTAAGGGACTAATCTAGAAACTACCGGCTAGCCCACTTGGATTTCCAGTAAGAATGTCACTTGTCAGAGTACCTGAGGTTTTTCTAGACTTGTATTCCTATGGGTTAAAGCCAGGGGCGCATACTGGCTGTTAAACCCACACACTTTGGCAAAACCGATGCCCCTCAGACGCCCTTGCTGGCCTCTGCTGGGTTCCGCAGCCCCATCCTCGCTGACCTCCCCTCTATTCTGTGCCACTCCATATCTTAAAGAGTGAATTTTAAAGTGGAAAATCAGATCGAGGCACTGCTGTGACTCCGACCCCATTTGGCGAGGCTTTGCGCCTGGAATGAAGGCCTGCAGAGCTCTGGATGGGCTCTACCATTCTCCAGCTTTGTCACACAGAGCCCTCTAGTGGCCTTGGCTGGAGTGACAGTCCTGTGTCCCAGGAACCCTCCCAGCAATCTTACCTCAAGAGAAATTTCACACAGGACTGCACAAGAAGCCCCTTCTGCTTGTCATTTCCTGTCCCTTTCTTCCCCTGGTCTAACTCCTAAGACGCTGCGTCCTTCAGATGACCTTTGGCTTCCTCCCTCCCAGGCCTAGACCAGAAGCGACTGCTGCGTGGCCTTGAGTCCACGACTCTGCCTGCACTGACAGTGCATCACTGCCCTCGTCACTGTGCCACTGCGCATTCACCCACGTTCATCAGCGTCCGGCTTCCCAAGCTTAGCACCCTATCTGCTTTATTTTTCTTTTTACTGTACTCTAGCGCCTCCACCAGGCCACGCAACTGCGTGACTCTCCTTACGTGCAGAGGGGAGAACAGAGGGCTATGTCCACCAGGAACCCGTCTTGGGAGCTTTCCTACCTGCCGGCCATAGCTTTGTAGTAAGCAAAGATCTGGTCCGCCAGCTTGTAGACAAACTGATCAAAACACAGGTTCACCTGGTGAGGACGAAGGGACAATGTCAGTGCCATCCGTCTGCTCTTACTGCAGCCATATGAGGGCTGAGAGGGCAGTGGGCCAGAGGGCGAGAAGCCTAACAGGTGTGAAGGAAAAACAACACGGCGAGGCTGCGGCTCAGGAGGTCTGGCCACGGGCTCCAGAGGTCCTCCGTCAGCCAGCAGATGACACAGAGTTCACCCACAGTGCCCTGCGGTGACTCCCAGCGGCCTCCTGACCAGAGGCAGCCCCACTGCCTGATCTGTCTCTTTGCTAACCTTTCTTTTCCTTTCCTTTCATTTTATTCAGAAAATTCAGTCAGGGAAATGTAAAAGCTGCTTTCTTCAAACTTGTTGCTCTTAATGCATTCCAGCGTCTTGTCACAACCAAGGTGCAAAACAAGTGCACAGCAGCCACACAGAGGCAAAACCGCAGCTGGGACAGGAAGTGGCTGAGGGAGGACTTTAGAGGGACAGGGCTCAGGTGGCAGCCGTACTATGCAAGGCTGACTGCAAAGGAGGTGTCTACTGAGGTGAAGTGTTTTTGATGCCTACTCAATTCTCAGCTCTGAAAGGTCAACTCTTTACAAACTCATTATCCTTTTCCGGCCACTCCTCCTATGACGTAGAGAACAGAGCACAGTGTTAGGCGTAAGGCTGTCTTCACACCCACGTAACTGAGGCCTCCGTCTGGAATTTGAGCTCTAAGGTCTCCAGCAGATTCCACTCCAGGCCAAGAAGCTACAAGGCCAAAGCGGACGTTGGTCCACACCCAAGAGGCTGCCCTGCTGGAACCAGCTCTGAGAGCTTCGCCAGATGTCTCGGGCCCCTTCTGGGCCTCTTCTCTGTGTTTGCCCAAGATTAGACTGTACTGAAGGGTGTAAGCCCTAGGTCTTAGGCTTAGCTAAGGTTCAGGATTTGTGACCCGGGTGGTAACAAAGATTGAATGTGTCTATGTGCACATGGAACTCTTCATGGTATAGCAGAGAAAGGAGGCCAGCCTCAAACTGTGCACATGTGCAGATGGATGTCAATTTCTACAAGATTACCTTTGGTAACCATCATGAGCAGGAAGCTCACTCTTAGGAATCAGGCAGTCCCTGACCCCCTGGCCTGCACTCTTGCTATAAATTTGGAAAGTTCAGCCTCTCAGGACAGGACCGTAGGGACAACAGCAGGGTGACACTTGCCTCGGCTTCGATCTCGTCATACAGGAACTGCTTCTTAAACTTGGTGAGGGCGTAGTAGGCGCTGTCGTTGTACAAATCCAAGGGGTAGAGGACGTACCTGAAGAGGAGAACCGGGGCTAGCGGCGTGCGGCTGCTCTCACTTGGGGCAGATTTACGTAGCCTGGGGAACGTGAGGGCTTGGGGCCCAGGAGGGAGGAAGCCTCTGCCCTCTCTGAGATGCTGCTGGCTCTGCGCAGGCAGGACTCACCCTACATCCACCCAGGGAAAAACGTAAGTCCAAATGCCAAAGGAGTCAAGGCCTGAAAACATCAGCTTGGGACTAAAAAACATCAGGAGGCAGCTAAGGATATTAGGTTCTTGATTCTCAAAGATGGCGACAAGCCTGGCTGCTATAAGCCTGACAGAGTCAAGGGTAGACAGCTAGGCTGGGAGATTTCTGAGGCCAATGACTATGTGTGACCTGGCCCTTTCTTCTGGAAAAAAAAAATAAGAGCTCACTGGAAAGCTGTGCCTTGCACCCCCAAGAGCCTCTTTGTGGCCCCATCCTGCCCCTTACTCCATCATGGAAGGCTCTTTGGTTTCCAGGATATGGTCAGTTAGAATCCACGGCATGGACATTTCAATGGGGAACTGGATTCGCCGGCCCATGGTTAACTCCAGGAAGAATTCTCGGAACCAGAGCTGGGAAAGGTCGCAACACTGCTGCAGGGCTTCTGAAAGCAGAAGGAATGGGCCTGGGTTACCCCAGAAAGCTCTGCGCTTCTGGGCTCCTGCTGCTTTTGCTAGCTGTTACTGCTTTCAGCATTGTGCTAGGACCGTGGTGGGTGCTGTGTCAGGAGATGCCACCGGCTCCAGCTTGGGGGCTAGCTTAGCATCTACCGGAAAGTGGCATTTGTCACACTCCACAGAGAGAGCGGTGCATGGGCAGAGAGTGTGACATTTTATTTTATTTATTTATTTTTTTAAAAAAATTTTTGAGACAGGGTCTCACTGTGCAGTTCAGGCTGGCCTTGAGCTCACTTTTGTAGCCCAGGCTGGTCTCGAACTCACAACGATCCTCCTGCCTCAGCCTCCCAAGTGCTGGGATTACAGGCGTGAGCCACCACGCCTGGCAGAGTGTGACATTTTAGAGCTCTGGCTTTCCTGTCATTTCCGCCAGCCCCCTACAGAGCCATCCTGGAAACGCACCTCAAGTTAAAAAGTGTTCTCATTATGCCAATAACATTGCACAGGGGGCTCCTTCGCCCCGCACAAGGCATTGCTGGGTCCTTTACTACCGAGGCCTTGGAAGCCCATCTGGGCCACCTCCTAATGAAGAACTACGACTGTCTAATAACATCACCCTCATTAACATATTGAGATTCTCTTGTCCTCAGGCTACCACCCCTTTCCTACCCAGTCCTGTTCAACCCTCAACCCTTTTTAGTACGGCACGTACCCCAGGAGGCAGAACAACAGGAAAGAGTGCAGAGCTGGGGTGCAGCCTGGGAGCCTCCTAGGCTGGGACAAGGATACCAGGGAGCTCGTGGTCCATTCCTGGGTTTGCTGAGGTTTGCTGGGGGGGGGGGAATCCCTCAGCACCACAAGGCTTGCCCTGCTCGGCCACTGCCACAGTGTGAATGCATTCCTAGTTTTGACTCCCCTTTCCTCAGCATTTTTCTTTGGTAACAAATGAACCCCCAGAATCTACCACAAAAAGTGAGCTTTCAGATCGGCTGCACCAAACGTGGCCTTCTCAAGCTCCACCAAAAGGTATATTTTTATGTTTTCCTCCCAAGCTTGGTGGCCAAACACAGCCCTCTGGATTCACCATCGGTCTCTGCGATTTCTACCCTGGCAGTTTCAGCTGCTTCAAGACTGAGAGCGCCGCGGCCGTTCGGCCAGGCCCTGCAGCTTACCACTGATGTTGAGCAGATGCGTGAAGAAGAAAGACTGTTTGTGGAAGTCCTCGATGGCCAGGACGATGGGGCCATCCAGGCTGCTTCGCAGGGTCTTCTTGGAGCCACTTTTGTCTGCGATGAGTGACTCAAGCATGGTGCGAACCATGTAGAGCTTGAAAGAGAAAGCAAGAGGAGGTCAGGGCTGGCCTCCGTCCCGGGGAAGCCGCTTTATGTTGTGTTTCTTTTCTGCCCTTACAAGCACGGTCTTAAGGAAGCACCCATTGACATGGAGCAGTGAATTTGGAGCTGTGAAAATTTTTGTTTTCTTTCACAGGGCTGGGGATCAAACCCAGGGCCTCACGTGTGCTAAGCAAGCATTTTACCACTGAGCCACACACCCAGCTCTTGTAGACAGGCCATCCTGGGAAGGAGAGGCCCCACGACACCCTTGTATAGTTCAAGAAAGCTCAGGATGAGGCTCCTGCCTGCCCTGTGCAGCCAGGGGCCAGGGCATTGGAGGAGAACCTCATTCTATGCCATGTTAAAGTCACTGCTGCTTTCCCAGACAGCCATGGTGGCACCACGGGTGGAGCACTGGACTGGGACACAAAAGACTCAGGCTCAAGGCCAGATACTGCCACTGACTTGCTGTGTGACCTCAGGTGCCAAAGTCCCCACTCTGGGCGTCAGTTGTCTTACCTAACGAGGGGGGCATGGGCTGGAGGCTTTCCCACACCAGGCCTTCTCAGCTCTCACGTTCTGAGGAGCTGCGCCGTGGGTAAGACCAGAACGTGGTAACTCCCCCCAACCACCTTAGGTTTCTGCTCCTTGGTGTTTTGAGTCCATGGATGATGGTGCCCTCTGGTGGCCTGGGCTGCACGCGCAGCCTGGCCAAGACCCTGGGTGGACCGAGGGTTATACAGGAGGCTGCTGGACAGTTCCTCCTGTTACCCAGTGCCCTACATGCAAAGGGCGCAAGAGCCGTGGGGTGGTTCTGCCTGCCATTCTAGATCTTTCCACGTCCTCTCTCTGCATGTTCGGGCTACAGGGAGCCTGGAGGAACCGGGCTAGTCCATGCCCGGGGCCTCCTGGAGAAAGGTACCCAGACCAACCCAGCCAGGCGGAGTGATACCAGGGATCGGCAGCCTCTTCGGCCCTGTGTGCCACCAGTGGG
Organism: Myocastor coypus; assembly: GCA_004027025.1. NCBI lineage: Eukaryota > Metazoa > Chordata > Mammalia > Rodentia > Myocastoridae > Myocastor > Myocastor coypus. The sequence goes on along the minus strand of PVJA010001091.1, from coordinate 55,833 downwards.
GTGAAACAAAGCCCTCGGGGACCACTGGCAGGCCTAAGACATAGGTAGGAGAGAAGGAAGAGGGGATGGGGGCAGGAGAGACAGGGAAGAGGGAGAGAGAGAGAAAGAGAGAGAGAAAAGCGAGAGGTATTGTATACGGTGGGAAAGCCATCGCGACTGCTGGGCCACCTCCGAGACGTCCAACCTCCCAACCTCCGCGCTCCTCTTGCTGCCTCTGGACCTGGCCTGGGGTCTCCCGCTACTGCCTGGCACCGAGCAGCCTGGCAGCCACCAGAGCCTGCAACTGCCACCCTGAGCAGAGCTTCCCTTCACGGGGAGGGCAAGCGCGACAGGCGCAGTCAGCCACCTGGGACCCTGGTGGCTACCATGTCTCGCGCACTTTCTCGTACCAGCCTTTGATGTCCTAGAGGGTCCACGTGTCTCATCGCCGTGGATGGTGGTGATTCGGTCTAGTTCTACCTATGGGAAAACTGATTCCATCCAGAGGAGGGCAGCTCTCTCCCCGCCTACTGGAACAGGGTGCTGAAATCAGGGGGCAGGCTCTGGGAGGCGCCTCTGTCCTGTGTGCTCTGAAGGCCACAATGGAGCCCCAGGGCAGGAGTCAGGAGACCTGGGTGCTTGTCCCATCTCTGCCTGGGACTTGGACAAGTCACTTCTGCTTTCTGGACCTCAGTTTCCCCGCGTGGGAGTTGAGGGGAGGGGACTGTGACTAATTTATCTCTAAGGGCTCTTCCCATCCTAGATGCCTTGGATTAAGGACGTCTATGTCACCAACATGCCTAGTGGTTCTGTAGACTCTCTACTGTCACTATTACCCAGCCCAGGGCCCTCTCCCTCTATGGCTCCGCCCCAGACATGGTGCCGCTGGGCACCTCATCTCTACGCCTATCTTAGCACCTGGAGGCCCTGCCCAGCCCTGCCAGGGCTCAGACCCTCCACACTGCACAGTGGTATGCAGAAGCATGCTTAGGACATCCTGCCACTAGCAGGGGACATGCAGGACATGAAGTCAAGGACAGCTATGATGACCCTGCCACGACTGCAGTTTGCCAGCCCTCACCCAGCCGGACAAGGACACACACACAGGGAAGGGTCTGCAGGGGTCCGACAAGCATGCTCAGAGGCCTCCGAGCGGAGAGGCTCACAGGTCTGTGGTGTAGGGTTCCCAGGCTGGGGCTTCCGGGGCCGGGAGACCCTTCAACCTGCAGTCAGATCATCTGCTTCTTTTTAGTACAGCAGAAAAGCAGACTGGGAACTATACTTATGTGGGCGGCAAGAATTTAATTCCACTGCTCGGTTTATTTCTTTTCCCTTTTTCCCTCGTCATTTTCTGACTGTTTTCAGTGAGCGACAGGCTCCTTCTTAACATGCAGGAGGCACGGACAAGGTGCTCCGCACTCGCTTTGGGAGATGCTGGAGTAGGAAGCGCAAGTTCATTTCCAAGTTTTCATTTTTCCGAGAAGGCAAGGTCAGAGAGCTCACGGTGCCATCCAAGGCCACACAGAACGTCGGAGGCAGAACTTGCAGATTTCCATGCTAAGGGGCTGCTGCAGAGGGCGGTAGAGTTTCTTAAGGACGGACAGGGTAGATGCGTACAGATTCCACCTAAACTCCTCTTGCACTTCGGAATCTGACTTCACAGGACTAGGTGATACTGGACTAGGTCGATGTAATATTCCCCCTACTGGTCAGAGTAGACAACTGAGGCACAGAGAGATCGTGTAACATGCCCAAGGCCACACAGGTGTCTAGGACGAGAATCCAGGTCTCCTGAATCTTAGGCCAGTGGTCTTTCTTCCTACATCACGACAAGGTGTCAGAAGCCCAGAGCAGCTGTTCCACCCTGTGCCCCCCGCCCTGACGAGCCCCAGTACTGCTGCCCTGTGGTCCAGCCACGATGGCCATGAGTTGCCAGCTGGCCTGCGAGTCAAAGCAGCTGGCCTGCACCAAAGCTGCTTACCTGGGTGCTGGATGGCCCCACGGCACGCCGGGGCACCTTGATGTCAAAGCCACCTTTGGGGTCCTTCTCTCCTCTCAAGCATGGGTCATTGGGGGGCTCCCGGCCCCCCTCCCAGTCACAGATGGTCTTCCGAATGGCCTGCAGGACACTGCAGGGGGAAGGAAGGATGGAGACTCAGGCTGGCTCTTGACCCTGAAAGGAGGCTCTGCAAGTGTCCCAGGGCCCACGGTGTCCCAGATCCCCTGCCTCAGCATTCCTGGAGTTCCCACAATGTACACCCATTTCTGCACCCTTCTCACACATGCTCACTTAACAGTCAGGGTACAGTCAGGGATCTGCATTTGCTTAGTTATTCTGCAGGGTTCTGGTGCCCACTTCATGTTTTAAAGTTCAGGATGAGGACATACAGAGGAATAGGAGTCGAGGGAGGCAGGAGGCGATTTTCCCCTTGGCAGCATGGAGAAGTCTCGTTAATTCAATTAAACACAGGCTTAAAGTTGTAAGAGCTTATACTTGCTGCCCCCTACTCCATGCTGCCGAATATACAGATCCATACGTGGGTTACCTCATTTTGTTTCCCACGCCCACAGGGACCACGGCTGCGAAGCAGGGAGCATCATCCCCATTTTATAAATGAAGAAGATTGAGGTTTGGAAAAGAGATCTGACCACATTCCCAAAGCTGTGAACAAGCCAGTGAATCTGACTTTAATCTCAGACAGTGAGACTTTACTCATCTCAGAGGGTCAGTCTCTTAAGAAGTCCTGTTAGAACTTGCTGGAAAGGTTTCATGACACCGAGAGGGTAGGCAAGCGGCAGACAGAGCCCAGCACCTCCTCCAGTCCGTGCCTGGAGCCGAGGCCCCTGTAAAATCCCACCTGATGAGCACGTTCTTCTTCTTGCGCACCGCCTGCCTCAGGGGCTCCCGCAGGGTCACCTGGGCAAAGTCCTGCAGGGCTGAGTAGATGGTGTTCCGGATGGCCTGGTTGAAGACGCTCTCCATCCTCCCCATGAGCACCTGTAGGCCCTTGATCATGGCGATCACCTGGCCAGGCAGAGATCAGGGGTCAGGCTCGCCGGGCCTCTGTAGCCCAGCCTGCCTGCCATCCTTTACCACACCACAGGAGAGTGAGGTATGCGGGAGCACAGGCCAAGGCCAGCAGGTCTGTGATAGGTATGAAATGCACATGGGCGAGAGCGGTGCACACGTCTGTAATCACGGTACACTATGCTCGACAATGGTGCCTGAACTGTTTCATAATCATATGAGAATGAACTTGGGCCCTACTTTACACTACACTACACTACACTACACACACACACACACACACACACACACACACACACAAATCTCAAAATGGATCAAAGACTTCAATGTGAGAAGACTAGAGAAGTCTTAGAGGAAACCTATATGTACATTTTTCTAACCTTGGGTTTTGACAGTTTTCAAATTGACAAGAGAAAAGCAAACTGCACTTCAGGACAAGAAAATGTAAAACTTTCAGAGATACCATCCAGAAAGACAAATTATGGATTGGAAAAAAAAAGTGGCAGTGACATAACTACCTAATAAGGGACTTGCGTCTAGAATACATAAAAACTCTTACAACTTAGCTCAATAATAAGGCAAAACCAATTAGCCACCGTGCAGAGGCCCATTCCTGTAATCTCAGCACTCATAGGGCGAGATAAAAAGACTAAAAATCTAACCCTACACTGCACAACTTGGCAATTAAGGCTCTATATTTAAAAAAAAAAAGCCACTTCCAGTAAGATGGCAGAGAGGTGAACAGCAGGGCAACAGGCTCTCCACGATGTGGTGCACGGAAGCTGGGGCCTCCCAGTGTGAGGAAGAGGAGGAGGGTGGAAGTGGATGAGCAAGATCCGGCTGCATGACTCATGGTGAGAGCGCTGAGGACCAAGTTCAGGGAAAACAAAGAAGAAGAAGTCACCTGGTGGCAAGCAGTCTGGGCAGAGCAATACTGCGCGTGTGCATGCGTGTGCGCATGCGCATGTGCGTGCGCTTCCCTCAGAACTGTCCTTAGAGAGCAGAGGAGGAAACTTTGTGTACCTTAAAGTCTTAGGATAACTGCAGTAGGGAGCTGATCAGGATCTCATGGTTCAGAGCGCTTCTCGCACCCTGCCCTTTGTCAGGGATTTGTACTTTCCAAGCTCCTCAATAAATACGCTGTGCTTGCTCAGTTCGGGGCTCAGACAGACAGGACATTGGAAGCCCTGGTGGCCGATGACACCCAGTCTTGCTGTGGCGCTTCTTGTTGCTCTGATTGTTCTACGAGAAGAATCTGAAGCAGAGCCAGCCAGATAGCTCAGTGAATTAAAGCACTTGCTCAGGCAGACTAAGGTGCCTGGGTGTGATCCCCATGCCATGCCAGCCCCGCCCTTGCGGTGCGCTGAGAAGGAGACTGAGACTGGGCATGGTGGCACCAGTGCTTGGGAAGCTGAAAATAGGAGAATCACTAGGAGTCCAATCTATGTAGTGAGACCCTGTAGACTCTGTACTAAATACACAGACAGACAGACAGACAGATAGACAGAGTAAGCCTAAACCAAAAGCTGAAGCCCAAGTGGACAGCAAAGGGAGAAACCACTGCAGAAAGAAATGGCAGTGGGGAGTATCAGAGGCAAGGGGTGGGTTCAAAGAGGCAGCAACTCTCATGCCCACTAAACTGAGAAGTTACGATCTTTTTTTTTTTTTTTTAATGGTCTTTTTCTTTAAATTTAAGTTTAACAATGGTTATATTAAAAGTTAGGATCTTGCAACTCTCAACACACCAAAGCCAGCAACACCTACAGGACATCTCAGAGAAGCAGTCATTTCCCGAGGCTTCTCTATATTAGCAATAAGGCTACCCGCCATAAGCAATCTATAAGCATTAGCTCGGGAATTAAAATTAAATGATAAAAGAAAGAGAAGACGCAGAAGCAAAAGCAAGATACAAGTCAAGACTTCCGGCTCGCCAAAGGCAAACCCGGGGGGGCAATCTGATGGAACAACTTGAAAGCTATCTACCTCCTCTACCATTAATGGACACGCAAAAAAGCCAGCTAAGTACTAATAAAACTTTATCAATACCTCAATGTCACATACAGATGACTACATGAAAAACCAACAAAGAAATAGCAGAACTGAACCAAACTTCTGGATAAATGAACTCAGCACATGTGTACAATCTTCCCACGACACCATTCTTCTCAGCAGCACAGGTGACATCTCAGAAACCTCACACTCTAGCTCATAGCATGTGCTTAATTAACGCAAAGGAGTTGAAATCATACCATCAATATTATCAGATCAGAATGCAATGAACTTGGAAGTCAATGGCAAAAGAAATTAAAAAATTGATAAACATAGAAATTAAGTTAACACATCCCTAGAGAATGGGTGGGTAACAGATGCCGTTAAAGAAGAAATTAAGATAGTCTCTACAATTACATGCCAATGCCAATACAACATACTGGACTTATATGATCCAAGGGAAGCAGCCCTGAGGGAAATTTATAGCAGTAAGTTTTCTTACATCAAAAAAACCAGAGTGAGCTCAAATAAAGAACCTAACGTTGAATGTCAAACTTCTAGAAAACAAAGAGAAAGTCAAGCCCAAAGCTCATGGGGGGTGGGATTTATAAAAATCGGGGGGAAAAATAATGGAATGGAGACTGAAAAAAATAATACAAAGAATCAGTGAATCAAAGAGGTTTTTATTTTTTATTTTATTTTTATTTTTTTATTTTAGGGAAGCATCTACAGGTTGTTCAGGGTTTCACTACTAGATTGGACTCAGTAGAGATCTACCTGTTTACAGCCTCCCAAGAGTTGGGATTACAAGCATGTGATACCACACCCAGTCTCAACGGTCATTTCAGCGCACACTGCGGGTGGGGCTGGGCTGGCACAGCAGGCTTGGGGATCAAACACCTGGCCTCTGCGCCTGCTTGCAGGTGCTTTAATCCACTGAGCTCTTTGGCCGGCCCCCTGAGCTGATATTTTTGAAAGACTACATAAAATTGACAAACCCTTAGCCTCAGCCAAGCTTCTCATAAAAAGGGGAGGAAAAGTCTCAAATCTATGCAATTCGGAATGAATCGGGTAAAATCACAACAGATCCTGCAGAAATGCGGATTATCAATAGCTACCTCAAGAACCTATATTTTAACAAGCTGAAAACACAAAAGAAGTGCAGATTCCTAGATATATATGAATTACCAGAGCCAAATGAAAACCACACAAAAATTCTAAATAAACTAACATCAGTCCATGCAGTTAAAGGTGTAACTAAATTTGGGGAGGGGGCACCAGGAATCAAACTCAGGACCTTGCGCTTTCTGCATCCTCAATCCCTGTAATTTGTTTTTTAGAAGAATGACTTAAATACAAAATGCATTTGGAAGAGTTTAAAAAAATTGAGGTTTATTGAAAGTGTTAATGTTTAATTATTTAACCAATCTTACATACCTATATCTCTTAATCTAAACAGACTTGATGATGAAAATATGTAATATAACCACTGTTAAATCTTTGTTCTTGTTCTGAAATTCTGACCCATATGTACTCTTACTTGTTACTGCTTTTCTGTTTCTGCTATTTTTACTCTTTAAAATAAAATTTCAAAAAATTTAAAAAAGGGTGATTACAATTATTTAAAACAGGATATCTGTAACCTAAATCTGTCTTTTTGTGAGGAAAATAAATAAATAAATAAAGGTCTAACTGAAAACCTAACACAAAGAAAAGCTCAGACACTGATGGTCCACTGTTGCATTCCACAAGATATTTAGGGAACACCTAATGCCTCTACTTCTCACATTCTGAAGAAATCCAAAGGGAAGCAACACTCCAAAATTCATCCCTGGAACAAACATTATCTTGCTGGCAAAACAAGAGAAGCCTCCAACCAAAGGAGCACGACAGGCTAATCTCCCTCAGGAACACAGATACAGAAATCCTCAGCAGGACACTGGCGAACAGAATGCAGCAAATCACCGAGATTATAAACCATAACTGAGAAGAATTCAGCCCAGATGTAGTGACGGTTCAACAAGCACGAATCAATAGATATCATATGTCGTATTAAGGGACCCAAGGACAGAAACCATACAATCATCTCAATAGAAACAGAAAAAGCATGTGGCAAATTCCAACACCCATGCATGACAAAACCCCAGGGAAAGTGGAATCGATGGTCTTTACCTGCATCTGATCAAAAGTCACTTTGACAGTTTAACAGCCAGCATCATGCTAAATGACAAAAACAAAAAGCTTTCTTTTTCAATCAGGATTAGACAAGGATATCCACTATCACTAATCTTACTCAATACAGTTCTGGAAACATTAGCCAGAGCAATTACATAAGAGAAGTAAAAGGAGTAATGACAGGTCAGGAAGAAGTTAACTTTTCATTATTTGTAGATACTCTACATAGCAGACCCAAAAACCTCACTGAAAACTTTTAGATTTAATAACTAAATCCAGTGGTGGATTATGAATTATGCCTGGATGTGTGCCAGAGCCTCATGCCATGGTGAATGGCTGAATCTAACGTCTGTGACTGGTTCATGGACCAATGCTGGGGTTATGGGTGTGAGTGCTACACCCAGTCTAGGGCACACAGCCTGCATACAATGTAAGGGACAAAAGAGTTCTGTCTCTCTGGGTCTGTCTGTCTGTCTGTCTGTCATTGCTTTTGCTGTTTTCTGTCACTATGAACTGTTGCCCCTCTTCTGTGTGCTACTCTGTCTAAGAGCCAGCAAATTACAGACTGAAACCTTTATATACTAGGAGCTCAAATACCTTTCCCCCTTTGACTTTGGGTTTTGGGTAGTCTGCAGGAGGAAGGAGATAAAAGTAACTACCACAAGGCCAGAGAAATTGCTCTGTGGCCTAAGTGCCTGCCTGGTGAACGCAAGGTCCTGAGTTTAATCCCCAGTACCCAAAAAAGGTCAACATTCAAAAATAAGCAGCATAGGGGCCCGGCAGGATGGCTCAGTGGTCTAAAGCGCCTGCTTGGGAAAGCTTGGGTGGCTTCAGGGACCGAGGTTCAATCCCTGGCACCACATGCTGCGCCAGCCCTGCCCTCGGGGCAGGCTGAGCCAGCCATAAAAATAAATAAATAAACAAACAAAAGTTCTGAAATAAGAAAAAAAAAATAAAAATAAAATAAATAAAAAATTTTAAAAAATCAGCAGCATTCTGGTACATAAATTACAAGCTGATTGAAAGAGACATTAAAGAAATGCTTTTTCAGCTGGGCGTGGTGGCTCACGCCTGTAATCCCAGCACTCGGGAGGCTGAGGCAGAAGGATCGGTGCGAGTTCGAGACCAGCCTGGGCTACAAAAGTGAGCTCAAGGCCAGCCTGAACTGTATAGTGAGACTCTGTCTCAAAAAGACAAAAAAAAAAAAAAAAAAAAGAAATGCTTTTTCACAATAGTATTTTTCATACAAAAAAATGACATACCGAGGAATGAATCTAACAAAGAAAATAAGACCTCTACACTGAAAAGTACAGTACTTTGGAAAAAACACTGCAGAAGGTATCAGACAATGGAAATATATCCCTTGTTCTTAGGTAAGAAAAACCAATATAGTGAAAGTGGCCACATTTTCAAATTTGTTATACAGATTTAATGCAATCCCAATTAAAATATGATAGCAAATCTCACAGATTTAGAGCAAACAACCCTAACATTCATTTGGAACCAGAAGAGACCTACAGTAGCAAAAGCAATTGTGAGCAACAAAGGCAAGGAGGCATCATAATCCCTGACTTGAAATTATACTACAAAGCTACTATGATAAAATCAGCATGGTACTGGCAAACAAAACCCAATGATCAATGGAACAGATTAGAAGATGCAGAAAAAACTGCAAACATACCCAGCTGCTTTATTTTTGACAAAGGAGACAAATATCTTCACTGGAAGAATGACGGCCTCTTTAATAAATAGTGCTGGAAAAACTGGCTTGCCACATGCCAAGGATCAAAAGTAGAACTATAACTTTCACCATACACTAAACTAAATCTGAAATGGATCAAAGTTCTAAATATTAAACTGGAAACACTAAATCTGCTGGAAGACAGAATAAGAAGAACTTTTGAAGACACTGTTGCAGGCAAAGACTTCATGTCCAAAACCCTAATGACACAGGAACTATCACAATCAACAACTGGGATCACATCTTATTAATAAGCATTTGCACAGCAAAAGAAACCATCAACAGAGTGAAGAGACAACCCACAGTGTTGGAAAAAAAAATTGCCAGTGGTTCCTCAAAGAACTAATACCAGAATATATAAAAAACTTAAAAAAAAAAAAAGATCAGACCTTCCCAATTTAAGCACCCAATCCAAATACAAGCTTCAGAGATGAATAGATATTTCCTAAATGAAGGAACAGAAATTTCAAATAAAGCAGAAACAGCACATACACATGTAAAAAAAAAAAAAGGTTCAAAATCACTGGTTATCTGAAAAATGCAAATTAGAACAATGCTGAAGTTCCATCTTGCCTCAGAAGGAAAGGCTATTACCAAGAAATTAACCAAAAACAAATGTGGTGGAGCTGTGGAGAAAAAGGAACCCTTCTCTACTGCTGCAGGGGGTGTAGACTGGCACAGCCACCATGGAAATCAGAGTGGAGATTCCTCAAGAAAACCAGGGCTAGAAGTTCCATTTAATCCAGCTATTCCATTTCTAAGTAGCTCCTGGAAGAATTAAGAGCACCACACCACAGTGATATATGCACCCCCGTATTTATTAGTGGCACAGTTTTTAGTAGCTTGAACCTGGAAATAGTTCAAAGGTGCATCGACTGATGAATGGATAAGGAAGATGTGGTTGTTTTCTACAATGGAGTACTATGCCACCACAAGGAGAGTTAAGCTTGAGGTGTTTCTAGCTCAGTGGCTACACCCTGAGAGCATACTCTTAAGTGAAATAAACTTGACATGCGTGACTCTCATGTTGCTTCTCTAGTGTTAAAACCAAAAGTGTAAAAAAAAAAAAAGGACCACAATGTATCATAGATATTGGGAGACGGGAGGAAAGTCTTCCAACGAGGAGGGAAGTTTCCACACAGCCTGGTAATTCCTCGCCTAGTTATACACCCAACAGAAAAGAAAACATCTAGCCACATACTTGTGTCTGAATGTCCATAATGGCATCTGTCATGATAACCTAACTCTGCAAGCAACCCAGCGTTCATTTAGCTGGTGAACACATAAGCGAATGTGGAGCGTCAACATAATGGAGTATTACCCAACTCTATAGGAACACTGACACAAGCTACAGCAAGGCCCGACTACGGAAAGGGCAGAAATCAAAGAAGCCAACCCTGAAGGGCTATACGTAGTACAACTCCATGTATGTAAAATCTCCAAAACGAGAATATGCACAGGGACAGAATGTAGATTGATGGGCGCATGAGAGAGAAGTGGCTATTAAGGGGTCCGTGTTTCTTTGGCATGTGACAAAAATATTCTAAAATTGGACAATAGCGAAGGTCTCCCAATTTTGAGAATAGGCGACAAACAACTGAACTCTTAAAAGGATCAAGGTTAGAATGCATAACTTCGATTTTACTGTCATTTAAAAAATTCTACAGATTAAAATAGCAGAGGGGCCCAGCGGGATGGCTCAGTGGTCTAAAGCGCCTGCTTGTGAAAGCCTGGGAGGCTTCAGGAACTGTGGTTCAATCCCAGGCACCACATGCTGCGCCAGCCCTGCCCTCCAGGCGGGCTGAGCTGGCCACAAAAATGAGTGAATAAACAAACAAAGGTTCTGAAACAAGAAAAAAAAAAAGCAGAGGTAGGGAATGGGCTAGAATTTACTCCTTCATTACTAGCACTAGAGGCCAGAAGACAAGAAAGGAAGTCTTTTGAGTGGATGGAAAAATATGTACAGCTTAGAATTCTCTATGCCTTGCCAACTGTAAGGGAGATGGAATAAAAGCATTTATAGACATTCACATTCTCTATTATTTTTCTAGGCATAACTCTTTCTCAAAAGCTTTGGAGGACAGACTCCATAGGAGGAAAGAGGCAGATGGAGATGAGGAGGAGCGGAGGACCTAGCTAGGATCAGCAGCCAGATAGCAGGGCTAAGGACAAATCAATAGAAAGAAGAGCACTTTGAAGGAAAAGTTCCAAGGGGAAAAAAAAAAACAATAATCAAATTTGAGAAATATTGGTTAGGATCAATGTTTTTGTAAGGTGTTTTACACTTTGCTGGTTATACTCAAGGATTCCTTTCTAGTAAGTTCACAGAGAACAAAAACATAAGAAACACCGGGCCTTGGTAGGTGCCTTACTGACACACACCTGCCATTCCAGCACTCCTGGAGACTGTAGCAAGAGGGTGATAGCTGTGATCCCAGCCCAGGAAGTTGTGATTTATTGACACTGTTTTAAAATAAACATTAAAAAAGGCTGAAGATGGAGCTCAGTGTGAGAGCTCTGGGTTCCTTCCCAATTTACACACATACACACACACATACACACAGAGTGGGAACTTTAGGAACAACTAAAACTGCATAAGGATATAGAGCATTCATAATGGACCACGTGACTCACCCTTGAATAGTTGGCTTGGCTTCATAACAAGGTAATTATTGATTTTTATCAAGAGGTACCCAATTCTATGGGAAGATGGGGAAGCGAGCCTGTGGGGCGGCAGGTGAAGATGGGAGAGTCAAACCCTTAGGTCCTAACGCAGGAAATACACAGAAAATGCAGTACATGGAAAAGCCAGAACGCTGCCTCCGAGGTCCACGACTCAGCTCCGTGGAGCTGACCTGGGAAAGCACAGCTGAATAGGGTGAAAGACTTGCTTCCTGTCTGGGTGCAAGCTGCGGGGTGCTTTTTGCTTTGTTGCTTAATGAATTTTGTTTTCTCTTAGAAGATTTTAGCGTGATCTACTAATAAACTAAAAGTGGCAAAACCTGCGCTGCTTACAAAAGAAGGACTAGGACTAGAAGGAAAGGCAGCAAAACGTCCTGGTGCCAGGGTCTGGATGCTGTTTGGAGCTGAGGGAGATGGGCAGGGGGATTCTGAAAGAGCATTTCCTAAACAGCCTGGAGCACACCTCATTCTTTCTATTGAGGGACAGTTGTAAGAAGCTGCATGTACCCTGACGCTTAGCTTAGGTTCTTATTTTACACAGGCTTGTGGAAGAATTTCTCCCTCCTGATGCAGACTGGGAGAATTCCTTCCAGATTCACTATTAGCAAAGGAAGGAGTGACAAATCAGGGGACTGCACAGGACAATGACACCTGCAAGACAAGCCTTCCCTTGACAGAAATTAAGCCACTGAACCACAGTCTCCAAAAGCATACTCCACAGATCTCCGAAGGAGCCTCTCTAACCTCTTAAGTCATAGGATCCCTTGTGTTTGCAAGCTCATCTAGAGCCATTACCTTATGGGATAGCTACCGTTTGATTCTCAACCATGACCCTGGGATGCAAGAGAGGTAAGCCTGGCACTATTTGAGAGATAGGGAAGCTGACACTTGGGTAGATGTGGCCATTGAGCCTGGGCCTAGCACACAGCACTCCGGCTTCCCAAACAGCTTATACTGGACTTTGTTTTTTTTTTTTTTTTCTTTGTGGGACCAGGTTTCAAACTCATGACCTTGCACTTGCCAGGCAGGCACTTGTGCCACAGAGCTATCTCCACAGCCCTTATGCTGGACTTTGAACACTAAGGACAGAGGTAGCCACTCTCACCACCTAGTAAGAAAGAGTTTTCCTCCCAGCAGAAATGCCATTGCATAACTGAAAAAACTGAACTGATAAAGCTGGATAAGGTCTCCCATAGTCAAGCAAACAGGGTGGTTACGAAGCAGGACATAAAGAGTTTACTCTCTAGAAATGACCCCTGTGGGTTTGCATACGTAACAATGTATGCCTTTATGTTCTGATCAACTATACAAAAGGACAAAGTTATAACTTTGAAAACTAAGAAAAAAATACATTATAAGAGGATTATTTTAATGGCATTCTTTCCCTTTAAAAAAAATTGATACACTCTGCATAGCTTTGTACATCTTTTGAATAGCTGCATAGAACTTAACAGTGCAACTAAATTTGAACTTACTCACCTGGCCCCACCTGCAGAGACAGGTACACTGCTCCACCTGTTCTCACCGTGATAAACATCTGTGTATTCCTATCTGACAGTTGCTGTACTTCCCTGGGATATATTCCCACAATGGCAATGTCTAAGCCAAAGGGTATAAATATTAAAACTGAACATGAATGATCATGTCACCTGGAGAAAGCCCGTTCAATGCAGACTGGCCACCAACCACCCGGGCATGTCTGTCTGCCTCTCAGACTTACAGCAGGCATCACTGAACTTTCAAATCTTTTCTCTCCTGCCTGCTGGCCACCACCTCTTGTTTCAGCTGCAGTCTGCAGTTTTCTGATCACGTATTTGCCTGGGTATTTTTGCTGTGTCCTTTGGCCACAGGCTTTGCGTTTGCCTCTTCTGATCTTTTCTTGTAGTGAAGTAAATGTTTTCCTTAGGCATTCTGAGGAACCTGCCAGTTCCCAATCAGTTCGGAATAAGACGTTTGGTCAGGGGTTAGCTTGGGTGGCAGGAGACAGGCCAAGGGGTGCACATAGAGACAACCAAGACTAAGGCACAGCTGGACCCCTCTTCCCAAGCTACAGGGAGCTTCGGTCTTAGGTGGGGCAGACTGGATACCTACCTCCACGAAGGCAAACTTCTCCTCGCTGGTGTAGTTGTAGCGTGTGGCTCGCTCGTACTCCTCCGCTGTACCCGGGCAGTCCTTATTGCAGAACTTGTCGGTGGGGTGCACCAGCTTCCAAGAGTACTGGGGGAGGGAACAGCCCAAACTCCCGTCAGCTGGTGGGGGTGAGCAGGTGCCGGGGAGTCAGCCCAACAGAGGAGTGCTCAGCCAGGCAGAGGAATGGGGCATATTTGGGCTATGGTAAGGAATAGCCTTCGACATTGGAGAAACCAGGCAGCTGCATGCAGAAGTGTCTGTGTGTATGAGTCTATCTACAAGGTGCCTCCAGAGTGGGGAAGGCTACACAGACAGTAGGCTGTGTAGGGCTGCAGGTGTGCTGGACAACATGTGTAGTTTCTCTTTGAAATGATAAAAGTACTCTAAACTGAAACGTGGTTGTACAAGTCTGTACCAAAACCCAACGAGACAGCATTTTACACAGTATGACATGTGAGTCTATGAATCTGTTCAAAAGAATGCTGGGAAGGGGCGGAGCCAACAGATTCTTAAGAGGCCTGGGGCCGGAGGACACTTACCACCTCCATGACGTGGGCGCTCCACTTGGATAAGAGCTGCAGGCCCCGCAATGCCAGGTCGAACAGTTCGCGGTACTCCTCGTCCGACTTCTGGCTGTCCAGCCCAGACCCAGTCACCACCTGGAGGACACGGAGCATCACGCTCTCTGCCCACGTGCCTCCACTGTGCTCCTTTAGTGAGTCCCTCCTGCTGAGGACTACAGGGAAGGGCCACTGTTACATCCCCTTACCAGAGGAACTGGCCTCAAGCAGTGTCTTGCCGAAGGCCATGGGGCTCGTCCATGGCTGAAGGCTGAGGGTCTCGGACCAGGAGATGCAGCGCCGTAGCCCTTCTCATAACCACCCTATGCCTGGGGTCCAGGCTTTGCAACTCATCTGATTGCATTCACAGCAGGACTACAGTGCAGGGCTGGCCTGATAACTCAGTAGACTGAAGTGGCTGCTTAGGTAGAGTGCAGCGGCAGGGGTTCAGATCCCCAGGATGCCATGCTGGCCCCGCCCCCAGGGCGTGCTTAGAGAGTGATTGGCACTAGTCATGATGGAGTTCGCGTGTAATACCCAGCTCTTGGGAGGCTGAAACCAGGGGGATCACTCCGAGTCCAATCTGTGTAGTGAGACCCTGTAGATCTTGTACTACATATATAAAAAAGGAGTACAGTGCAGATGGCACCAAGACTGAAGAACACACCCTTGCACTGAGATACTAAATACGAACGTGCACGTGAGGAATAATGACTTTCACGCAAGACTCCGCTTTTGCGTGTGGTTTTGGAAACTGAACCCAGAGCCACTACCCTATCACTTAGTTTTATCTACGGCCCTTTTTACTTCTTAGTTGGAGATAAGACTCTTGCCATATTAAGCAGGTTGGCTTTGAATGTGCATTCCTACTGGTCTTGGCCTCCTGGGTAGCTGGAATCAGGGGTACACCAAGGCATTTGGTGGTATTCCCTTTGATTTTCTATAGTATTTCATAGGCAAATCACAAATCACTACACTGATTTCATAACTTCTTTTGTCGTGACCCTATCAAGCTCTGGTTTAAGCCAACCTCTCCCTGTATGTACACTTTCCTCAAAACGCATCTGTGTGTGCACATACATGTCACCTCTGGCTATGTCTACATGCATGGATAGCCCAGTCCTGGTGACTGGCAGATTTTGGATCTGTGAACCCATCGACTTGAGGAAATCAACACTGATTTCTCAGTCACTTGTACCCACATGCATGTTTCCAGATGAGGTTGGACAAAAAGATACTCAGCCTTTTGTTTTGGGTCTCAGACCCTAAACAAAAGTCCTTTTCACGGTCTACTCAGTGCCACTCTGGCCACAGTTTTGTGCTGTTCATTGGCGACATCACAAGTGGAAATCCCCCCCAATCACGTAGTGGATGTGCTATTTGTAGGAAACATCCAGAATAGAGACCTACAGGGAGAAGGCAGATTGCTTGGGGTAGAGGAATAGAGGTGGCCCTGCCTGCTAAGGCACTGTCACATGTGGAAACAAACATACATTTTAGGTAAGATTAGGTCAAGAGTAAGTGCTACTGCTATAGGTGTTCAGTTAGCGTCAACCATTCCACTATATAGACTATGTCCTCTAAGGTCTCTTTACAGAGAAGCACATTTTAAAAAGTCTGCTTTTATGCCAGACTCATTCCTATTTTGCTCTGAACTTTGTTTTGGGGAAGATGTAACACATGAAGTGGTTCAGTCACATCAGGATTGTCTAGGGTGACAGGGTGGCGGTCACAAAGTTGAATGTAGAAAGTTTGAAGCTTTAGAAGCAATATCACTTTTGAACCCTAAGAATTAAGCTACTTTTTAAAAAAACTTTATTTATTTATTTATGTTACAACATATAAAACAAAACTATGTCTTCTTTGGTTGATGAAAATATTGTGTCTGAAGGCCCCTGACTCTGCATTTCCCTCTGGAGATGGTTAAAGACGTGCTAGTTCAGAGCTCAGCACCACGTGGCAGAGTCCAAGTACTGTGGTCATGACCACAGGCTGCACCTCACGACATCAAGTGGGCACAGCTGGCCCTCTGGGAACCCAGGGGCCACAGAATGATGGATGGGAAATTCTCAGAGCAAAGCACTGTGCCTACCCTGAGTGCATGCAGGCCCGTCCCTGTCAGAATCGCGATGGAACACTCAAACGCCACCTTTGGCCAGAGATACTTTTAGACCACAGGAAAACTTCCCTAAGAATGCATGCGCATCTGTACACATGAAAAGTGGCTCCCGAGGCTCAGCTGGGTGGACCAGCACATGTGGTACAAAGGCTAAGGGCTTAGGCTTGATCCCTGCATGTGAGCCACTAGCACAATGGTCACACTCCTGCCTCTCTTGAGGCTGTGCTCACTTCAAACACAGCATGTGGTGTGTTATGCTTTGGGTCTAGGTGTCCCCCCAAAGCCTCATGTTATCATGGGTGGACTTCTAGCAGTTGTGATTCGTTCATGATCCAGTGCTGAGATTGTGGGTATACTACACCCACC
Source organism: Myocastor coypus (assembly GCA_004027025.1). Lineage (NCBI taxonomy): Eukaryota > Metazoa > Chordata > Mammalia > Rodentia > Myocastoridae > Myocastor > Myocastor coypus. Next base: position 39,064 of record PVJA010001091.1, on the reverse strand, counting down.
CCGGGGTGAGCAGCCTGAATACTGTGCAAGGGACAGAGAGGCTTGCTCTCTACTCCGGCTGCTGATCCTCCCTTTTCACTCTTCCTATTTTCTGCTGCCATGAAGTGACGCTCTCTGCTGTGCGCTGCTCTGCCATGGAGCCAGCTGAGTGTGGACTGCAACCTCCACTAACTGTGAGCTAAAGAAACCTATCCATCCTTCATTTTGGCTTTCCGATATTCTGTCCCAGGAATGAGGGAAAAGTAACCGAGACACTATGATCAGTGATATTTCCAAGCGATCACTATCACTGCTGGCCACGCAGTAGAACCAGTAAGAGGTACATAGGGCAGGCAGAGCAAAGGGCTCAACCATTTGCTCAACCACTTTTCACAATAGATATCCCCACTGTACTTTTTGATTGATACAGAGATTATATATACTTACGGGGCAGGAGATAAGTTTTCAATCCACTTGTACAGTGTCTGATGGGCATATCAGGGTAAGCAACATACCTAACTTGGTAGGAGATAGATACTGACCATTTTTTTGAGTTTGGAATTATTCGAAAGTCTACTAGCTACTCTGCAATACCTGCTTCCTGCTGTCAGCCACAGTTTCCCCATGGTGCCCAGGAACATTAAAGGTTTTGCCTCCTGTCCAATCCATTAACCACTGGGTCTTCACTACCCTGGCCCCACCCCCTTCCTAGGCTTTGGTGTTGCGGGCACTTTGCAGAGGAGGAGGAAACTGAGGCACAAAGATGATAAGTCATCTGCAAAGGACAACAGCAGGGCCAGCATCGGTGAGGCTGGGTGGGGCATACCCAGAGCATCACCCACGCTCCTTGCCTAGAAGGTCAGCCTTAACGCACCAACACGTTCTGCCTGGCGCTGAAGCCCACAGGCCTGGCAAGGCTGCCCTCGGCTGCCCCGTGTTCCCTCCCCATCTGTCTCCATGGTCCCTGTGTCTCTGTCCTTCCCAGAGGTCCTTGGCCACTCTGGGCCTGGGCGCACCCGGGCCGCTCACCTCACTGTTGCTGTAGCGAGCCAGCTCCGAGATGAAGCGGATGTGGTCGTCCCGGATCTGCACCATCTGCTCGCAGATGTTGTACTGGGGGCTGACGCTGCTCTGCGTGCACGTCCACCTGCAGAGACAGCCGCGCGGTCAGGGGGGCCCGGCCCCAGCGCCCGGCTGGAACAGGTTCCTTCCGCTCACTGGTCGTGGCCGCTCCTCAGCCAACACAGCCGGCTCCCCTGGGTGGAACCAAAGTGTATTTCCGCCACCTCGGCACTGGGGCCTGTGGAGCACAGTGCTGTGGGACCCCGGGTGAGTGCAACGGTCCTTCCTCCTCCTCAGGCCCACGGCTCTGCTGAGATCCGATCCCAGAGCGCTCTCCTCTATCTGTTTCAGTACTTACCAGTTACAGTGGAGGGCTGAGGATGGGGATCACAGCCTCCCTGGGAATATAAAGGGCTGCAGTCCCAGCTAAGAAAACCATCGAGGCGGGTAACCTGTCTCCACCTGGCTACGCACTGTAAGAGCACTGGCACTCACAGGGGGCTCACGAGAGCCATTGGGCCATGGCGGGAAACTTAGATGGGCTTGTGTCCCCTTTCCAGTGGTGACCTGGTGCCACAGATGCACCCCAGGATGAGAAGGCCGCTCGAGAGGCGTCTCCCTCTCCCTGGCCTCTCTCCTTTCCCTCCTCTTGCAGTTTTCTCTCTTCCTCTTTCCTCTCATCTGTCTCAACCCTTTTCTGCAAGACATCATTAAGAAACGCACTCCAGGGCTGGGGAGATAGCTCAGTAGAATAAGTGATTGCCTGGCAAGCACAGGATCTTGAGTTCAATCCCTGGTACTGAAAAAAAAATTTTTTTTTCTTTTTTTTTTTTTTTTTATAAAGAAAAACACCCCCAATGGATAAGGAAATTAATGAGAATCGTCCTTTCTCTTCTCCTCTTGCACTGCGTGGTGCTGATGACCCAGAAAGACATCAGAGCCTAAACCTGGCTCAGGAGAAAGTGAGCCTAAGGAGAAAGCGGCTGAGGAGAGCTGGGCAGACAGTGGACGCTCGTAATCCCAGGTATGCAGGATGCCGAGGCAGAAGGGTTCCGAGTGTGAGGACAGCCTGGGCAATTTAGCAAGATCATCTCAAAAATAGGTGAATACAGCTGGACCTGTAGCTCAGTGCCCAGATTCTGCGTTCAACTGTCACATAAAAATAAAATAAGCTGGATGTGGTGGCACATGTCTTTAATCCAAGCAGTCCAGAGACTGAGGCAGGAGGACTGTTGTGAGTTTAAGACCTGCCCAGCCAGCCTGAAGTATAGAGCAAGACCCTGTCTCAAAACACAAACAAAAGACAACAAAACAAAACAGCAGGGCCTGAAGTAGCTTTCATAAGGAGGCCCAGAATGGTGAGGGCCTTCTGTAGGCTAATACTTTGCTCTTCCGACAGTCCTTACTTCGAGCTATTTCTGGGGTGACGGGGACACTGTCACTTTTGCTCCTCACTCCCTGCCTGGTCATGTCACAGGCCGCTCTTCCACCAGCTGCAGGTGCTGCAGGCCTCGCCTGTGGCAGCTTGCCTTGGAGCCCAAGCATGTGTGGCATAAGGACAAGCTGACAGCTTGTCTTCGTCTTCATTTTGGATACCGGGGATTGAACCCAGGGCCCTACGCATGCTAAGCAAGCACTTTACCAGGGAGCCTCATCCCTGGCCCTTTTACAGTTATGAGACGGGGTCCTATTAGGCTGTCCATGCTAGCCTTGAAATTGTGATCTTCTAGCCTCGGCTTCCCGAGTGGCTACGATGTAGGTGTGCACCCCCACATCCGGGCCACTGGCATCTCACGCCGCACTTGGGGTGAGACACAGGCAGAGCGGCTTCTGCACAGCCTCAGGATGAAAGGCGTGGATGAAGCTGGAGCCAGTCCCTCTCTAAGCTCTGGGGGCTGCTGACACCCAAGGCCTGGCTTGTTCTCAGCATGCTGGTTTAGGAAGAGACCTATGGGGAGGCTGCTCAGCCCTGCACCGCTACAGCCATTCGGGCGGCTCACCTGAGCATGTACTCACTGTGTGCTCACAAATCCTGAGCAGCGTATCAGGGTGACGGAGGACCCCACCATCTCTCTCCAGCTGACCACCAGGAGGAAAAGGGCTCCTGCTGTCCCACCAAGGGACACGCAGGTCACTGCCAAGTTGGACAAGGGATGAGGAGAGGCTCTGAGCCCTTTTGAACCAGGCGGCAAAGGGCGGACACAAAAAGGCTCAGAGCGCCCTCTGCCGCTCCCCTCCGGTGGTAGTGGTGGTGGTGTCGGTGGCAATGCCATTGTGCAGGGACCCTGCTGGCCCAGGGCTCTGGGGAGGGGGGAGGGGCTGAAGTGGCCCCTCAGCCCCCTGCCCGGGCTGGGCGTCCTGCGGGAGCCGAGAGACATTACGGCAGGCACTCACTTGGACTTGTTCTCTTCATAGTGAGCACTGGTCTTAATGTATCTGGCCAGCTCTATCTGCATGTCGCCGAAAAGAGGCACCACCTGCAGCTGCTGTAAAGGAAGCAAACAGCGCGTGAGAGGCGGGCCTTGGAGGGCTGGGTGGCCGTCTGCACCGACGGGCCCCGGGGGGTACCTGAGACTGGCACATTGACTGCCCTCCCCTGCCTCCAGCCAGCTCCATGTTGCGAGCCAGTCAAAGGAATGAAGGCAGCTGAACCCACGGCTGTCCTCTCTGGTCTGGGTCTTTTCTGCTCTAACTTCCCCCAGCTCAGAAATGCCTGTTCTTAACTGTGTTCTAAGAGGGGTGCCCGGCGCACGGCTATGGGCTATGGTCTCTGAGAAGGCATCACTGCCATGGCAGTGACTGAGACCATGTACTTGACGCGGGAGGACGGGATCTCCCAACCAAAGGCCAGGGCAAGGCGGGGGCGGGGGCTGCAACCCCTGCCCTAGACACCATGCTGAAGATTTCTAAAACTGCCTGGACCCACACAGCAGCCGGTGACATCAGGGCAACAGACACTCGCATTTTAAAAACAATCACACTGGTGTGGAGGAGGCTCTGGGACTTCAGTGTCAGGCCAGCTGGAGAGCAGGAGCCGGGATTCTGCCCCGCGGCACTAATCACATCGACTCCTCGTGGGGTGCGAAGAAGATGCTCTTAGCATTCATGGCTTTTCGGACTGGGGGACTCAGTTCTGGTCAGATTCCTGCCTTACCCTAGGGCAGCTGATTTCTACGGTACACAGGAGCAGACTTGCCCTGGCCTATCTGTGGAGAGATCATCTTCTGCCACCTCGCCAAGCCTCACTCATGCTGATTACGACAGCGGGAGTGGCGGCAAATGTCAGGAAGGTGTGCCACGGCAGGCTGTGTGCTGCTGACAGCTGCAAAGGTTCGCCCCCACTGCTCTAAGATGACCACGGTCTTCACTGCCACAGCTCTAGAAAAAATTTTAAATGTCCTATTCAAAGAGTCCAACCTAAGCTACGAGATACCTCCTCACGGCTTATGCTCCCCATAACCTCAAAGACTTAAGGGGACCCAGGCAGGCCAGAGCCCTCCCTCTGCCCGCTCAAGGGGTTTCATTACTAACGTCCAACTCGGCATCCCCATGTCTCAGCCTCCCAGCCTGGCTTTGTGTATGCAGGGTCCAGTGGCACACAACCCTGGGAATGTGTGCTCCGTTCTGCGGTATGAGATCCCCTTGTAAAAGTTATAGCTCAACTGCAAGTTTGTGCTTTCAAAGATTCAGGGCCAGGACATGAGATTTCAGAGACACAGGGACAGATGGAAGGGAGGGTGAGCTGAGGTGAGCCCTGCCTGGGCTTTGGAAAACAGGAACCCATGGTAAGTGCAGTATTCAATCCTCCTGTTTCCCTGGGCTCTGGCATATGTGCAAAGGACAGCGAGGATTCTCATGAGAGGTCCCTGCTTCTTTAGCCGTCTCAGGATCTCAGCAACAGGAACAAGCAGCATGGAGCATCCCAAGGCCTGAGATAAATCCCAGCCACAGTGCAAAGCATGGAACCAGGTACGACGCCTGTAGTATCACCGTCTGCTGTAGCTTAGCCTCCTCCTCCAGGGCCCCCGTCATCCTGTTCCTCTCCCTTTCATCTGTTCTTTATAGCAACCGTTCAGCGAACAAGACCTACAGCGTCTGACTAACTTCATTCTTTTCCCCCAACATGCTTTGGTGGCCCTGGTAACCCTGGTCCTTGCCCCTCCCAAGCTCCAGTTGCTGACCTTAAAGAACTTATCAATTTTGCTAAGGTTGATTCTCTTCTTGGCATCCAACTTGTAAATGTTACTGACATTTCCATCCATCAGATAGAGGCCGAAGCCCATCACCTAGAAGGAGAAGGGGCGGAGCTTGGAAACCACTCCCAGCCATTAGGCGTTTAAAGAAACAGTAGGTTGCTGATGCACGCGCGCACACACACACACACACACACACACACACACACGCGCACACACACACACGCATGCACGCACACGCACACACCCCAGAGATGCACCCTCATTATAAAAACTCAAATGTCTTCAGATAAAGGCAAGAAGACGGGCCTATGTTTAACCTGAAATGTAGTAGTACATTATGGCAAATGCAGCTTCCTGGCCCTTCCGGAGGGTCCAGAGCCTATCTGAGGGCTTTCATAAGCATCACTGTTAACAACAGTTCATTCTTAGCAATCACGGCACTATCAGTCAAGCTCCACACTATGGTGGAGGAATCCCAGAATGGAGATGGTGAGCTGCGCTGCAGAGATGGTATCTAGCTCTGCAAGCAGAACACGCACATCTGGGTTGTTCCCACTGGATGTCCTTGGGGTATGCCTAGCCTTGAGAGGTACTGGGAAGTTGTTAGTGAGAGGCTAATGTATGAGTGGCCACCTCTTTCCCTAAGGAGACAATAATGTAAGTGCTCCCAAGAAGCCCACATCTGGGGTTGTTTTGGAAAGAAAATAGTTGGCTGAAAACTCCCCTAGAGAGGAGTGAACTTGCTTGGTATTTCAGGCCATCCAACAGCTGTCCCCAAATGCTAGCTCACGCGGCCCCTGTGTCACACACACAGCTGAAGGACATGGCCAGTTGTGGGAACATGGGAGTCACCCTTCGCTGAACCCCTAAGTCTCATCCAACACTTAAGATGAAGATAGTCTCTTTCCTCCAGAGTACCTTGTGGTCAGCAGACCAACAAGTGTCTTGGTGGTTGGGGCCCCCTGGTGGCACCTCAGTTCATTACCACAAACTGCAAGTGAGCCCAGACGGCAGCACCGCTGTAGGCCCTACTGAGGGGGGTGGAGAACTTGCAAGGACGTAGAAGCGGAAGCCAAGGTACAGAGGGAGTAAAGACAGGAGGGAAACAGGAGGTCCGCAAAGTCTGAAGGCAGCAGGAAGCCTTAGGAGGCAGTTTTTTAACCTAGCACAAGGCTGCAGGGTGGCTTGGTGTGGCAGAGGAGGTATCTGCCCTTCAGTGACCTCTCTGGCTTTATGATGACTGAGAGAAGGCAGGGTGAACAACTCACAGAGCCACACTGCTCTGGGCTGAGGTCTGAGTACAGCTGGCCGCCTGGCACATGTGGATGCTTAAACCTTAGAGTCATTTAGCAATGGTAATAGGAAGTTAAAACCTTCACCTCGCTGTGGTATACAAGGGTGGGGCCTTTGGCAGGTGATTGGATTAGGCCATTATGACAGAGACCCCGAATGCATCCTGGTGACTTTGTAGAGGCAAAGAGTCCCTGGAGACCCAGAGACATCAATGTGTCCCTGCCAGAGGCAGTGTAAGCAGAGACTTTGCCAGAGACAGCCCCATGCTGTTCGGGCTGCCAGCTAAGTAACCTTCTTTTATTAAGAAACTTTCTCTGTGGCATTTTGTTACAGTAATAAGCTAGGAACTAACGTGTCCTATAAACTTAATTCAGCTGCTTGAAGACAGGAGCAACAACCCAGGGAAGGGTGCTTAGAAGAAGAAGAGGGACACGAAGGATTGAAGAGAAAATCTCAGAGAGAGGTGGCTTTGGGGAAGAACCCGAACATAAGACTAGGCAGTGTGGGCAAAGGATGTGGGAAAGCTGTTGATGCCAGAGAGAAGTCAGAAACACTCTCAGCATCCAACGATGGAACAGCGGTTCAAGAGCCGAAGACTCATCTTCCCAGTGGTATTTAATGGCCTGCAGCTTTCAAATACATGTAACGACACGGGACTCACATTCTACACACTCATGTGCCGTGGAAAGGTTAGGAAAGCATTACGTTTTCTATGCTTTCCTGCATATTCCAGATTTCCCCATCAATAAACATGACTATGGAAACAACGGGGCCCCTCTGGACAAGCTAGCGCAGAGGCTGCAGACTCTGCCTTCCCGTGTCAGCAATCTCTCTTCTTGAAGCCCAGCCGGATAAAAGGATGCGTACAAAAACTACGGGGTTAGGGGTTTGAACACACTTTAGCAAACCTTTATCCAGCTATTAGGAATACGGAAAATAAAAGCATCCTCATACAGGAGAGTATTACACAGCCATTAAAAATTGTACTCTGAAATGGTCTTGGTGACATCGGAAAGATGGACATGGCAATGTCGGAGTGAAGGACGAGGTTACAAGCCATGGCGGGCAGTAGGCTCTGGATCACTGTTTAGGAGTAAAGAAAGACCGTTATTTATCGGTGGCTCTAAGGGGAGGGCGGCAGGAGGGCAGCTTCACCTTCAGGAGCATGTGCTTCTCGCTGGGCGTCAGGTACATCCTGTTCTCGTAGTAATCCACGCAGATGTTGACGATGTCGGCCAGCAGCTCCTCGTAGCCGGGGACCACCTCCAGTTGCTGGTGGAGACACTGCGGAGGGGCGGCGCCTCGGGTAAGGCTGAGCCGGCCCTGCCTGCTGTGCCCCTCACACCCACGGCTGGCTTCGAGCCTGAGCGTGACCTCCCTCAGACAGGAGCCACCGCAGCCCAGGCGGGGCAGCCAGAACTTGCTTCCTGAAGCCTCCCGCCAATGCCACCACCGTGCTTGGCTGGTGAGGGCTCTGGCACACCTCTCCTGGCAAAGAATGGGCTCCTGGGGGCCCTCTACCATGACCTCTGGCACTTGTGATGGGAAGAAGGTGCTTTCTGGGGCTGGGCTTGCGAGCAGGCAGCTCAGCTTGAGCTGCCACAACTCCAGGTTTATGGCAGAGGAACCACCCAGGGCAAGACGGCTGGACCGGCAGGGTGTTTCTCCTGGCAGGGCACAGCCAGACAGCAATCACACAGCAAGCTCCTAGGTCTTCACCCAGTTCTTTCTCTAGAGTGACAAGCTGAGACCCTGCACAGAGCCCCTCAGTGCCCTCGACAGGGTCTCTGGACCTGGGAAGCCTTCAGCAGTGATCAGAGCTGCAAAGGCCATGGTGGCCGGGGGTCTCCGTGATGATCTGGGCTGAAACCTCTCAGGGGAGGCACGTAGACCTGCTGAGGTGCTACTGGGACTGGCATGGGAGGAGTTGAGCTGTGTGGGGCACAGCACAGTGGCAGCTGCGTTAAGTGTGCCCTGGAAAGTGGTGGCAAGGAGCACAGCTGCGTCTTCCTATGCCCTGACCATGTAGAGGTGTTTTTTTGTGTGTTCTGGGACTTAAAAAAAAAAAAAAATTTTTTTAATTTTGTGAGAACAGTTCTATGAGATGGATTCTTATCGAACCAACAGATCCATTTAACAGATGAGGAAACGGAGGCTTTGAGTTGGCCCTGGATACCACATGGGATCACACTGTGGTCCAGCTCTCCACCTATACAAGATGCTGGGCCACAGACCTAGCTGAGTGGCTTCTGGGGTCCCAAACTTGCGAGGCTGCATGGGCCTCTGTGGCCAGGAGGAGCTGCATGAACTCCCAGGGAGGGCGGTAGAAATGGAAGACGCAGACTGAACTCACGCGCACCAGCTCAAGGTCTGTCCTCCCTCAGGAGTCTGCCCTCACCTGGGTGATCCTGTTGTGGTTCGCTAGGAACATGGAAAGGTTCTGCGACTCCTGGATGGACTGTGGGTCTGCCATCTTCCGGAGGAACTGGGCCGCCCTGGAAGGCAGAGAGTGGGCCCTTCAGCAGGGACGGGCCAGGCATGGTGAACCTAAGCCAGGCTGGATGGCGTCCTGCTCCCATGAGCTCCCTCCAGAGCCTGCTTCAGAGCTAGGGGAGCTGTTCATGCCCTGAGAGGGTACTGAAATGCAAAGGCAAGAACACACCCCGAATCTCTGCAACCTCAGACAGCTTAACGGAAGCAGAGTTCACCAGCCAGGCAGCAGTGCTGGGACCAGCTGGGGTGCACATCCTCGGGGCTCACCGGGACCTCCCGTGAAGCTGCACAGCAACTTCCGGGAGGGGCCCAGGCAGCTGCATGTCTCTGTGCGTACTCTTTGCTTCACAGGAAAACCTTAGTGTTCTGAAGCAAAGCATTGCATAGCAAACGAAATCCTAACCAAGCTGATAGGATTACGGATGAAGCGATGATAGGCACAGGGACCCAGGTGTCCCTGCCTCACCTGGCAGCAGTGTGGCCTGTATCATGATGATCCACACACGACACGAGCCCTGGCTCAGGGACACTGATCCTGAAATCCACCCCCACAGGCCTGTCCAGATCCTGACACCGAGAAGCGCACCAGAGCCTCAGCCAATACCAGGGGCTCCTCGGCTGTCAACTGCGCTTTGCTACCCTGGGTGGCAGTGTCCTGATCTCCGCAGATGACCCCAGTCTCAGCCCCTCTTCTCAGCTCACACTGGACCCCAGACTCCAAGAGGCTCAGTACACGATGCAGGGTTGAGCAACACGAGCTCTTGCGGGGATGTCTGCAGAAGCATTTGGAAGGAGCAGCATTCGTTCCCTTCTTAAAAGCTGCTATGGTATGGGTGGAGGCAACCAGAGGGCAGGGAACAGGCTGGAAAGAGAGGGCCAGTCGAGGGGCCAAGACCTTGGTCACAGGCCAAGGCTGCCGCACAGCATGCTGGGAAGGGCAGATGTGTTAGGTGGTTTCTCTGAGAAAAGCACTTAAATCTAAAGCTCATTTTGAGAGGGATGCAGGCTGGCCTGGGCTTTTCAGGTGTGTGAGCCCGGCACTTTCCTATTTTATGCAGGCGGCTTAAAGAAAACAAGGAGGGGCCCGGCAGGATGGCTCAGTGGTCTAAAGCACCTACTTAGGAAAGCTTAGGCGGCTGCAGGGAACGAAGTTCAATCCCCGGCACCACATGCTGCGCCAGCTCTGCCCTCAGGGCAGGCTGAGCCAGCCATAAAAATAAATAAACAAATAAACAAAAGTTCTGAAACAAGAAAAAAAATAATGACCACCATCCTGGTCCCATAAGGCACAGGGGGTCAGGAACCTTGTCGTTCCACAGTGCAGGGACCTGGGGACTGGGTTGCATCTTGAGAAAAGATTGTATTTTCTAAGGAGCCAGCACTGCCTCTTATTCCTCAAACCACACAGACTCAGACTCAGGCCCAGCCCCGCTGAGATGGGAACAGCTGCATCTGAGCCAGGGTGCAGGCCTGGGACTCGGTGGGCTTTGGGACTCCACCATTATCCCACTGCAGCAAAGAGGGCCCTGGCGGGGCGCAGACGCAGCTCACCGCTTATAGGCAGAGTGGTCATTTTTGACGCTGCACTTCATGTTCTTCAGCTCGTCCAGGACGGCAAACATGTTGATGAACTTGCCCAGCGTCAGCAGGTAGGCCTCCGAGACGAAGTCCTTCCTCCGCTCCGCGTGGCACAGCCGCTTTACCTCACTGCAGAACCGCTCAATAGCCTTGCGCTGCAGGAGGACACAGAGAGCGTGTGAGGCCGAGTGGCCCCCGGGGCAGCCCACTGCGGTCTCTCCCGGCCACAGGTCCAGGCTGCCCCAGGGCCTGCTGGGAAGGGCCAATGTGTCAGGTGGTCTCTCTGAGAGAAGCACTTAAATCTAAAGTTCATTTTGAGAGGGGAGCTTGGAACCTGCCTCAAGGGAGCAAAATCAATGAACTCTGAGCACATTGGCTGCAAAGCACTTTGCCTTATTTATGCTTGTTGCCCCAACCCTGTCACCAATGTTGTCACCATACAGTAAGGAGGGAAAAGAACGAATATACAGTCATCTAGGGAAAGTGTTCCACTCACCTACTGCTCACTGGGCACCTGCTGGGTGCCAGGCACCACTCTGGGCCCTACTGTCAAATAAGGAGTGAGAACGGCCTAACACACAACACACTGCTTTAAGAGCTCTGTTTCTGTGCCCTTCAGGAGGATAGAGGCAGACTCTCTCCATCAGGATGTTGTATGTGCTATGGGAAAAGAAGGCGTGGGGCCGGGAAGGCTGCGAGGAGCCAGCCCTCTAAGGAGAAACAGCATGTATGGAAGGAATTGTGGCAAAGTGATTTCTAGGAAAAGAGTTTGCAAGAGGAGTCATGCGAGGCGCAACTGGGGAAAGTGCACAACACAGGGCCGTGGGCCTGGGCAGGATGGAGGCACAGGAAACTGTGGCCTGGGTCAGCCTGCACACAGGGGAGCAGTAGGAGCAGCTGGAGCAGGGTACGGGGCCGGGCCACGACTCCTGCTGACAGGAACGCGCAGCAGACTCTGAGTGAGGGGACTGGAGAGACACAGAGGCCCTGGAGCAGGCAGCACGGACTGCAGGGTGATTCTCAAGGGTCACAGTGGCTGCAGAAGTGAGCCGAGGGGGCGGGGGACTCGGAAGCAGGAGATGAGATACGCGGCTGCTGCATGTTTATTTATTTATGTTATGGCCGGCTCAGCCTGCCCTGGGGGGTGGGGCTGGCACAGCATGTGGTGCCGGGGATTGAACTGAAGTTCCTGCCATTGCCTAAGCTTTCCTAAGCAGGTGCTTTAGACCGCTGAGCCATATCGCCGGCCCCAAGGCTGCTGCATTTAAAGGGACTTAGAAGATCCAGTAATGCCGCTGCTAGAGGAAATGAAGACCTACGTCTGCAGAAAAACTCTCGCACAAACGATCATGTTTTGTTCCTCACAGCCCCAAAGTGCGGAAAACCTACTTACAAGTGATACACTCTTGAAATGCCAGCACCCGTGTGACTGAGGCAACAGGATCACCTCAAGTTCTAGGCCAGCCTGGGCTACACCACAAGTTCAAGGGCTACCTGAGCTACAAAGAGGGTCCCTGTCTTAAACAAAATCAAGCAACTGAAGAAAAAAAGGGGAGAAACAGACCAAAATGCAAATAGAATGTAGCCAGACGGAGAATGATAAAGAATTCAGTCATAAAAAGGAATGAAACTCTGACACGGCTACAACAGGGGTGGCCCTCAGAAACACTGTGCTACTGCAAGAAGCGCAACGCAAAAGGCCGCAGACTGCATGATCTGACAGGCCATCCGAGAGAGACCTAGTGCAGGTGAGTGCTTCCTAGGGCAGAGGCTCTGCAGGGGCAGCCAGGAAATGGCCAGAGCCCCTCTCGGTGGAGAAGAAGGCATCCCGAAACTGACTCTAGTGTCGAGCAAGCTGTTGTACTGTGCGAGCTAAATTGGTCAAGTCAATGGGATGTAAACTGCATCTCCAGAAAGCAGCTGTGTGTGTGCATGGGCAGCGGGCCATGAGCTGTTAGAGGCCACTGCAGTGATCCAAGAGTGAGCAAGAGCAAGAGAAAGAAGAGAAGGGAGCAAGGGAGAGATGGAAGAGAGAGCCCAGAATGAAGATGTGAGTGCTGAGCCGTGAGCTGCTCCCCACACCCACCGGCTCAGGTCGCACCCACCAGGCTTCCTTTCCAGCGAGGACCAAGCCAGCCGATGCAGGCTCCCCACCCACACCAAGTCCAATGAAGCGTTCCAGGCCATCACTGTCCAATGCACAGCTATGTATCACATGGGCCACTGGGCGCTTAGAATGAGCCCTGTGCATCTGAGGACCTAAACGTGAATTCTATGTGATTTTCGTGTCCGCAGCCACAGGCAGGGAGGGCTTTGGTCCTGGACAGCATAAACCTGAAGCCATCTGACTAGCCCCCGACATCTCCCCTCTCCTGGTCCCGCTGTCCAAGGAGAACAGAGGCCCGAGGAAAGCAGGCAGTAGCGCGAAACACGGCAGCCATGGTGTGCTCAGCCCTCTCTGCCGTGACTCAGCCTCACTCTCTCCATGCAGACCCACCCTTGCCCCCACTGAGCTTCGAGGCAGGCGTCAGCCCAGGGAAGCACCCGAGGGTGTCAGGGAGTTGAAGCAGCTCGCAGAGCCTGGTGAGTGGCAGAGCCGTAATCTGACCAGGTGGAGCTGCAGATTCAGGGAGACACTGGTGGCTCTGTGGCTCTGTGACCCATTCCTATCTCCTACCTACCGGACAACAGCCCCGTGTAGGGCTCAGGATAAGCTCCAGTACTGCAGAGTCTCTATAGGAAGCTCAGCTCCCCAGGGGGACATGGAGAGAGTACATTCCACAGAGCACAGTGTTCAGTCACTTACCCTGAGCTACGGATGCGCTCACCTCAGTGTTTACCCTACAGGTCTCTGCAACTTCCAAAGTGACCACGACCTGTTCATGACGTGCTTCTCCTGTGTTTCGGTCCAGCCAACCTTCACTCTTATGTGACACTCCCAGGAACCCCTGGCCCTCTCTTCTTGCCTCCTTTAAATGGCTGCTCTTGCAGTTCCTGACTGGCCCCCCGGCTGTCCTCCCTCAGCCTCACGCTGTCCCCCACCTCTCCTCTGTGTCTCATACAGCAGTCTGGTGTCATAAAACCTCAGATCAGATCAGGCCATCAGAAGCTGCTGGGGACTTTCTGGGCCACTGGAGTAATATCTCACAGCCCCAAAGGGCCCCAAGCAGAGGCTTCCATCTCTTCTCTGACCACCACGCCCTTGCAGCTGGTACTCTGCAGCCTGCCCGGCTACCTTCTGTTTCCTGAACACAACAAGCCCTCCGGGCCTCAGAGCTTTGGCCTCCCTCGAGCTGCTCTCTTCCTGGAGCTTTTCCTCATGACTGACACATGCCCGATCCTCTCACACACACAACTCTCGGCTTTCAGCCACTTCCTGAGAGGCCATCCCTGAAGCCACACTGCTCTGTAGACACACTACCTACCACCCAGGTCCTCTGTCAACTTTATTTTACCTGCAACCCTTGATATGCCCTGAAAATGTATTGTCCATTTTTCACTGCCAGTCTCTCATGCCCAAAATCTACTCACACACTCCCTAGGATATCTAATGGTTGAAAACTATGGTGCATGTTTTAATTTTTTAAATTTATTGCAATAAAAGACACACAGCCATTCGTTCCCCTCAAAAGCCTCCCATTAGTCTCAGTGACACTCATTCCATCATTCTTGCTACTAACAGGAGTGGATCTGGAAGTCCTCTTCGCTGTGTCTTTAGTTGTCCCACCATGGTTGCCACAGTATCCTGAACTGACACAAAATTTTTGTCCTTCCTAGTCACTTTGACTTTGAGAAAGAGTCAGAGGTTCAAGGTGCCAGCTCCCTGAACAGGGCAGATGAGGATGCACCGTCACATTTCACAAGCTCGCCTTTCCACTGCACAGCACTCGGTAGCAATACGCACCACACATCTTATCCTATTTCTTTTTTTTTTTGAGACAGGGTCTCGCTATGCAGTTGAGGCTGGCCTTGAGCTCACTTTTGTAGCCCAGGCTGGTCTTGAACTCATACCAATCCTCCTGCCTCAGCCTCCCGAGTGCTGGGATTACAGGCGTGAGCCACCATGCCCGGCTTTATCCTATTTCATAAGGACACTCAGGAAAGGGGAACTCCAGAGGTGCCTCAGAAAGGGGGAGACCATGAACTGCCTGAGGGCAGGGTACCTGCTGACCCAGAGGTGAGTGGGCAGCTCTTTTTTTTTTTTTGCAGAACCAGGGATCGAACTCAGGACCTTGCGCTTGCCAGGCGAGCACTTGTGCCCCTGAGCTATCTCCCCAGCCCCAAGTGGGCAGCTCTTAAAAAAGAATTGCTACTATCTTCAAAGTAATTGCTCTGATTAGAAGATACAGGCATGCAAAATGGATCTAACAATTTCTGTACCATTTTTTTTTTTTTATCATTTTGCTCTGACTTATTATTCCTTTTAAAGTAAAATTTAAAAAAATCAGCTATGCAAAGTTAAAAGACATATTAACAGTCGCTGGGTGAATCAATAACCCAGCATGACACACAAGCCCAGCCCCCAGGGGCGGAAGTGGGGACATCTTCCAGGTCTGCCAGTGCGGACCCACCCCAGCCAGCTCACCTGGAAGTACATGAACTTCATGAGCTTGCTGACCTCTGGCTCCAGCACCTCCACAGTCTTCTCATAGATCTCCACTCGGTTGGGCTGCTCGTTGCACTTGACCTGTGGGCATAGCAACAAGGCCTGCCTTATTCTCCTGGGTGCTTCACTGGGGATGATAGCTGCCATGGCTGCCCTAGTGGGAGGAGCCATGGTAGCTCTGGGTGGGTGGGGGAGGGGTGGGGAGGGGGGAGGGGGGAGGGGCGGCAGGAGTAATCCTTAGGGACTGGCTGCAAAAAGAGACCAGGACCACAGCCCTCCTCCCTCTTTCTGTGCATGGATCCCGCAGAGCAGATCCAACGGATCTACATGCATTCCCTCCTTTGCTTCTTCCCTATTCTAGGCAGAGAGAATTACCCTGCTCTGAACATGGCTGGTGCCAAGTCCCCCTAACCATCCCCAAGCTGGTCCTGGCCAGGTAATATGTGTTATGAAGAAACCATGCTTCCTGCCCAAGGGTTTTTGATCAGTAAGGACAAGAGGGTCACAGGCGTTCCCACAGCACACACCCAAGACTGCCCACATACTCTGGGGGCCTGAACACCAGCAACGGCAGGCGTGAGGACACACTTCACAATGGCTTAGAAATCCTCAAAATGGTAGCTTTTGCATACTATCCATCGGCGGGTGGTTACACGGATAAAATGATGCGATTGTCTGTCATTATGAACTGACAGAAGGCATCAGCTAGATCTACATACATTTTCACCACCCACAGGAGAATAAAGTTACAAAACAGCAACTCTAATCTGATCACAAAACTATGCCTAAGTGTTTGCACCTAATTCAAGCCAGGAACCCTGAATGGGAGCAAGACCAGCTGCTTCCAGTAGAGCAGAGAGCCTTTAGGACTAGGTTAGAGGGAAGCGGGCAGAATCACTCGTTTACCTAGCACACTTAGGGCTTCTTCTTGTCACAATGGAACCCAACAGTTCTACGACAATGACAATGACAGGAATGAAAATATCTGCTCCAACTTTAAAGAAGTCGGTGGAATAAGCAATTCAACAGAAAAAAAAAAAAAACAACCCAGCAGAACACTATAAAACAGTATCATACTTTTGTAAAGGAGACAATGTCCAAAATAATATTTATGCCAGGGAAAAGACCAGAAAAATGTGTAGCCGAGTGTTCAGCATGATCATCCGATGGTGGAACGCAGGCTTGGGAGGTGGGTATGGAGGTTTAGGGTTTACTTTATACAGTTCTGCAAGGGGCTAGGATAGATGGTCAGCATACACAGCACCTGAAATGAATACTGCTTCTACTGTATAGGAGGGAATGTTCCCCGGGCCCTGCCATGGGTCTCCCAGGGAGCCCTCTGAATGTCCTCCACATGCTTCCATGGGTCAGCGGCCCTGATTCACTCCTTCCTAAGGGGAGGTTCAGCTGACACTGTGGGGCGGGGCAGGAGGTAGGGCCGTCAGCAGAGGGGTCTCACCTGGGGGATGGCCCGGGAGCAGCTGCGCCAGGTGTACAGCATGACCGCATACTCGTGTCCCTCTTCCAACATCTCATTCTGAAAGAGCAGCGTGGGTCAGAGGGAGGAACCGGGCCTTGGAGTCAGCAGGCCTCTGCCGGCTCCACCTGCGTCACTCAGCGTGGATTCCGCATTCATGTGGCCCTGGGATGCTTACCAGAGGCAGCAGGCAGGCCTTGGGGACCTCCCTGGGCCTTGCCCCCGAATCCCCAGATAAAAATCACACGGCCTTCAGTATGAGAAGAATGGACCTAAATCATCCCGCTCAGAGGCCCCAAACCAGGCCATATTTTCTGAAGAAGACGGACAGCCATTTCCGGAAGAATGAAGCAGGTCTGTGTGTGCCCGCAGGAAAAGGTATCCCAGAGACAGTGTAAGAGAAACACCAGAGCTGAAAGCTGCGTGTGCCGCAGGTAAGTTAAGAACTAAAATAAACAGCAGGAATTATGCATGCTTGTTAGGCCGCACTGGAAAACGCTGATGGGATACAGATACGGACCAAGCTCTGCAGAGCAAGCACTTCATGGGGCTGCAATATCTTGTGTGATGGTTGCTTTTTTTTTCCTTTCTTTTTTGCAGGACTGGGGTTCAAACTCACAACCTTGCACTTGTCAGGCAGGCACTTGTGCCATGGAGCTATCTCCCTGACCCTGGGGCTGGAATATTTTGTGTCGCTTTATATGTACTATAAAGTAATGCTAGTTTATATATGAAGTACTAATTTAATTTATTGCTATAGTAGTATAATAGTACAATAGCATGATATGTAAAGTGTAATAGATAACACACTATAGTAATAGAATACGGGAGCATAATGTTCACACGTTTAGCGTAACGGTCCATATTACTATTCCACAAGCAAGAAAATAAGTAAAGTCAAGTTTTAAAAAGCAAAGAGCAAAGGGAAAGCTGATGGAAAAACAACGGCATGAAAACCAACCCAAGAAACACAGGCATTTTGTCCTCCTGGCCAGACACCACAGAGAAACAAGCCCTGTGCTCACGGCCACACATCAGAGTGGAAGTCCCAGCTTCGCGCGCTGGCAGTAACTCACTTCCTCTACCATAGCAACTCGCGAGGATCCAGGCCTCGTGAGGAGTGGGGGGGGGGGGACCTCAGCAGCCTTGGTGTCAACTCGAATGCCCGCCCATGGCGGCTGCGTGGGAGCGCGGGGCACCTCCCCATCACGGAATCTCACGTATCCGAGAAAGGTAATGAGGTGCAGACACCATGAATGCTGGAGTTACCACACTAAGTGAAAGAGGCCAGGCGCAAAAGGTCACTCACTGTGGGACCCACGTAGTTGGAATTTACAGTGTAGCGAAATCCACAGAAACAGGAAGTGTATCAGTGGCTGCTGGGAGGGGCAGGGAGAGAGGAACAGGGAGCAAATGGTAAGAGGTCCGGGCATCTCAGGGTGGTGGAAATTAAATGGCTGGGACATGTTAGAGCATCTAGTCGCCCTCCCAAAGCCTCATGCAGTCATGGGACGGCTTCTAGACTTTGTGATTAATTCCTAATCCAGTGCTGGGATTACGGATGAGTGCCACACCCGTCCTGGGGCTGACAGACTGAATATAATCTGGGGAAGGGAGTGAAAGGCTTGCCAGCTGCTGCAGCTGCCATGAACAGCTGCCCTCTGCCATGGGCCACTCTGCGCTTGAGCCAGCTGGGCGTGGACTAAAACCTCCACTAAGGGTGAGCTAAATAAAACTGTTCCTCCTTAATTTTGGGTGTTGGGTATTTTGTCCCAGCAATGAAAAACAAGTAACTGAGACAGAACAGTTGTTGAATACGGTAAATATGCTAAAACTCCTGTATTGTACAGTTGACTCTATTTATTATTTTTAAGTGTATTTCGTACAGGGTCTCACTACAGAGCTAAGATTCATAGTGATCCTCCTGTTTTCAGTCCCTGCCCAGTACTGGGATTACAGGTGTGTTCCACCAGGCCCAGACAGGGGGCCAGCTCAGTGTGCCTGGGGGTGGGGCCGCTGCAGCATGGGCTGCCAGGGACTGAACCCTGGTCCCTGCGCTCACCTAAGCTGGTGCTTAGTCTGCTGAAGTGTCTCACTGGTCCTCAGTTTAAATCATTTTATGTTATGGAAAGTATATTTCAGAAATGTACTAAAAATACTATTAGGCCATCTCCCTTTGTGAATATTTGCATCTGGATAAGAATGAAATATTACTGATGACATTTTAAAATCTGTATATTTTTATCTTTCCTAATAGTTTATGAGGAAAAGATTCGATTTAATTCCATCAGAGGGCACAACTCTGGGCTGTTCTACTTTTCCATAGCAAACGTCACTGACAAGTCCCAGCTTCAAATCTTAATTTAGAGAACTTTCAAAATCAGGGATATGTTGTCCTTGACATCAGAAGGAACCAAGACCAACCCATGTGCCTCCTGCTGTTGTGAGAACGCCCGTCAGAAAGGGGAAGTGACGAGAAGGTACACAACAGGAGTCTGTTTTCAGCACTGTGCTGCCCATGGTAGTTTCAACTCACTCATTCAACGAGTGTCTCCCAGGGCACTCACAGGCCCGGGCTCTGCGCTGGGCCTCACAGGTGAACACAGAGTGCACAGGCTTTTCCTGTAGACTCTGGCACAATTAGCCTTGTAGGAGGCCGGGATGGTAGAGCAGAAAGTGCCCTGGGCGGGAGCTCAGGAAACCCAAATTCTCGTCCTGGCTCTTCCTGGGCTGATCTTTCAACTTGTGTCACAGCTTCCTCATTTAAAAATAAGCCAGGGAAGGTGGGCAACCCCTGGAAGCTGGAGAGGGTAAGGCTGCACACTCTCCTGCCAGGCCCTCCAGAGAGGCACCCAGCCCTGTGGGCACCAAGACACCTCCATGGCCTGACCCTTCTCGAACCTTCCAGAGATGCCACACACAAGTCCCCTGCTTGTGCTTTTCAGCGGAAACTCGGGAAGTCACTGAAAAGTTTGCGTCTTCTTCACTTAGGGTGGTTCTACCCTTGGGGGTCCCCTCCCCACCTCACTGCCGAGAGCAGAATACAAAAGAAGAAGTCAGGACTGGGTGTGTCAGTCCTGACTTACTACCTGCAGAATCCTGGGCTACTTGGTTGCTAACTTCCCCAGGTCTCAGTTTCTTCGTCTCTAAAATGGACACAGTGACCCCTTCTATAAATCACAAGGCTATTACGAGGCTCTACTGAAATCATATAGGAGAACATTACACATCCGGTTGGGGGTGTCATTTTTTGAGACAAGGGCTCACTACGTAGCCACATATATTTGGAAGTGCAGCACACACTTCACTACTTTCCTTTATTACCCTCCTTCATCAAACTTCCTCTGGCCCCCCTAAGGCCTCTTCAGGAACACAGAACTTGAAACTTTTATCATGACACTGACTGTTTGTGCATTTTTATCTTGAAGAGCAGTCTAGACCCGGGAGTCTACATTTGTCACCTGTCAGCTGTGTGACCCTAAGTTTCTTCACCTTTTAGTGCTTCGATTGTCCCCATCTGTAAAATGGGCACTGTATTAGAAATATCCCCTAGATTTTATGTGAGGGTTAAGTAAGATAACAAACTGAATAAATATTAGCTGTTGATCGGGGGAACGGGCACATCCACTGCCTGCTTGGCCCCCTGGGATTCGGACATGGCCCTGTTCTCCTTGGCTACTCCTCCGTGCTGATGCTGCCCTCTCCAAGCACGCACTAGTTACTGGCTACACAAGCCCGGTTTGCTAACGCCAGGTGATAGGAGACACCTGACATCCTGGGACAGACAGGTGGTGGAGTCACAGGCACAGTCTGTGAGTCAAGCCCCCAGGGAGGAGCACACTTATGCCCCAAGGTTGCATCCTGAGAAGGAGAGAAGCAGCTCCGCTGAGTGAACTACCATGTCGTTTAGACGTCAAGGCCACCAGGGCTATCCTTTGAGGAACACTTTGCTTTGTGAAGGGATAAAAATTTCATAGACAGTGTGCTCAGTAATCTATGAAACACAAGGCAAGGCAGGATCCAGCCACATGCGAGCCCCAAATTATAGCTCAGGGAAGTGAGCAGTGGGGACTGAGGGAGGCCTAACACTGAGCAGGTTTGCAAAGCAGGAGGCCAGTGGGGTGCAGCTGCTGGTAGGGCAGGGCTGCATCCTGGCTTATAGAGATAGCCCATGCTGAGGGGTTCCCCAAGGTGAGAAGGCACCCCAGGAGCGTCTGCGCATGCACACCACACACTTACCATGCTGGAATGGACCGTTGCCTGCTCAATGTACCTCGCAATGCCCGTGACAAACGCATTCCTGTCCTCGAAGTTCGTGTCAAAGTTAGCCTGCACAATAGAGAACAATGGTTGTGGCAGAACAGGTCCTGGGTGGCTGAGTGTCCAGGAAGCAAATCACTGCCAGCACCCACCACCGGCTCTCCAGGCCAGCAGCGACCTCAGCCCTCATCGTGGCCGCAAGTGCAGGAGCAGGCTGAGCGCCCCCGCCACGGCTAAGGCACATCAGAAGCGAATGCTGCGGGACCCAGGTCCGCAGCTGTGCAAAGTGCAGGTGCTCACGGCTTTGATCCAGAAACACCCGAGCGAGGGTGCAGGGGCACATGTGCAAGGGCCACTCCCTGCAGCATCTTTACAATTAAAAACACCGGACACAACCCAAATGTCCACCGTCAGCAAAGAGCTAAACAAGTACAGCCATACGACGGTCTTACAGGTACCACGAGGTGATTCAGCAGTGTAGAATCAGTATAGCATTCACACAGGAAAATATTAAAAAATCCAAGTTATAAGCAATACGCATAATAGAAATCTTTCCTTGGTAAAGAGGAAAAAAATATATATATACACACACACATACACATGTTTATCAAATATATATATATATATGTCAAATATATATATTTGATTATAGAAGGTATGTATGTATACACAGAGAAAGGGGGTTTATCAAATATATATTTATTTATCAAATATATATATTTGATTATAGAAGGTATGTATGTGTACACAGAGAAAGGGGCATGGTTATAAGGATCATTTTATTATATTGTATTTTTCTGTATTGTCTGTACTTTTAAAAATTATATGATTAAAATCTTAATCTGGGTTCGAAAACGTAGATACATCAAATTTATGAATAGAAGCTCCAAGCATACGCTAAGCAATGCGTTAAATATAAATAAAATTTGTATATCCGTGCTTAGTCCCATTCAGCACTCTGAGGACCACCCAGAGGTCTCTCTGACCACAGCGCCTATTCAGGCTCCCCCAGACAAGGGGCTCCGCATGCCTGCGGGGCTGCGTCCTTTCCCTCCCAGCTTCGCTCGGCCAGGGTCATGGTTCTGTGCACTCTGATGTGCTAGTCACAAGACCTGCTCTAGGGGAAAAGCTCCCAACTGTGACCCACTTCCCCGAGCTGCAGCGGCTCTGCGGGGGCCTTGAGCTCCCCTCACACACTCAGAGGAGAGGTAGTGACCCAGGCAGGCTCTGGGGTTCTGCAGCACAACCTTTCACGTGTGAGGCCAGAGCTTCCACATCACGTTTGCCGCAGCACTCGCGCCCTTGAGCAGGCATCTGGGTCAGCACAGACCAAGGGGCCCTCCCTGGGGAAAGCAGACAGTCCTGGAGGACACTTTACAGAGCATCTACACTTTAACTAGCTCTTTGAGGACACTGGGGACGCCACTGGCTCTTGAGCTCTGCGCAGCAGCTCCCCCCACACAGCCCATGGGGCACATATCTCGGGGCCCTCTTGGATGCCGGGGCTCCCCGCAGGCCCTGCTGTCTCCATCACCTGGTAC
Organism: Myocastor coypus; assembly: GCA_004027025.1. Classification (NCBI taxonomy): domain Eukaryota; kingdom Metazoa; phylum Chordata; class Mammalia; order Rodentia; family Myocastoridae; genus Myocastor; species Myocastor coypus. The sequence continues at coordinate 16,579 of PVJA010001091.1, read as the reverse complement.
ATGATGGAGGACGGCGGGGGCTCGATGCATGGCTGCTGGTCAGGGAGTGGCAGCTCCTCCAGAAGGTCCACATTGGACAGTGCGTCCTCCAGGGTGACGTGGGTCGTCATGGCTGCAGTCTCTGTGGTCCGCACTGAGAAGAGAAGAGCAAAGAAAGATTGCAGGGGTCTGAAGACACTTCTTTTGACCTCACTCTGTCTAGGCTCCTCCCGGATAAACAGGTGTATGACACATTCAGGCCACTTCCACCTGGGACTTTGTCACAAGGTTCCCCACCTGCACATCTGAGATCTCCAGCTTCACCATGACCCTCTCCAGGTGACATGCAGGCTGAATTCTGTCCCCATAACTGATGAGGTTGTTTCTGTGTCATCTCCACTCAGGTGGCCAAAGGGCAAAAGGACCTCAACTAATGCTGGACACTAGGGACATGGATTACACTTCTCCACCTTCTGTTCTTCATATGCATATTTATCAGCTGCCCTCTTACATGATTACACCACATACATATTCATGATCACAAAACCAGAGCTTCCGTTTTATAGGCTAATTAAGCTGGGACTAAAAGAATTCAGCTACTGAGAATCAACTTTGTCTGAAAAAACTGGAAGGGCCGTGATGCTTTCTTTAGACTGGCTTTGTTTTGTGAGCTACACAGAACCCGTCAGCCCTCAATGGACATTTTTGTGTCTTGGACCACTGCAAACGCAGCTGCTTGGACAGACATTGCCAGGCACTGAAGCTAAAAGGATCTGAACAAAGCACTTGATCAACTCAAGCTAATTGCTATTTTAAGAATTCAGCACCCAACAAACAAAATACTCATTTTTCTTCCAAATATGTGAAGCAGTGATTAAAAGCTCACAATGCATAATTGAAGCTATAAATCAGATTGCCACGAATTTCCCCCAAAATGATATCCTAGAAGTTATAGACCTTGATTAATATGTAACGAATGAGACATCAGTAATACAAATAATAGCTGAAAAATCTGTTCCTTGGAAAATGTATAAAACATGCAGAGCATCTGGGTGTTGTGACGCATGCCTGTAATTCCAGCACTCGTGAGGCTGAGGCTGGAGAATCATAAACTCAAGCTCGGCCCGGGCAACTTAGCAATTTTCTGAAAGCCTTCTCAAAATCAAAAAGAGCTGGGGCTGCCACTCAGGGCCAAGGTCCTGAGTTCAACACTCCAGACTGCACACAAGCAAGCACACATCACATGAAGGTTACTCATCACTTCAGTGGAATTCAAAGCAAAACGAGAAAACTTCTAGAGCTGAAAGACAGACAGACAGCACTCACATTTTGAGCCCATTTACTAAACGATACAAATACAGAATTTAATGAGCTTAAGGTTTCATTCAAAAATCTCAGGAGAGAAAAACCAACCCAAAGAAAGGCGAGCACAGGGACTGATCATTACAAAAGCAAAAATAAAGGAAGAAAAAACAAACACATAAACAAGGCAACAAGGTAGAACAGCGGAGGTGGATGCCAACAAAAGGCTCGACTCAGCGAACTTCTGGTCTGGCCAAGACCAGGAAGGCAGCCGAGGCGGAGCTTGCGCTTGCCACAAAGCAGCGAGCCCCCAGCTCCTGGCCACACCTCACTGTCTCCTCACACACATCCTCCTGGTGTGCGCTGTGGCCGTGGCACAGGCTGATGAGGCCTGGCTTCCGGTGGCTTCCGGCCCCCTCTACACCTCATCTCCTTCCTCTCCCCTCCTCTCTCTCCGGATGCCTAAGTGTGGTATTCCGGTGGGCGGCAACACCCCTGCAAACCACAGTCTCTTCCTTCTTGTCTTACTGTCAAGTGCATTTTGGGGAGCCCCACTACCTCTCTTCAGTCCACTGAATAATAATTATAACAAAACTTCCATGTCCTGAGGTCTTCTGTGTCACACACTGTGGCAAACACTGAACTATGTTAATTTCACATCAGCCCTGTAAAGGTAAGAAATGACCCTTCTCCTGTCATTTATGAGTAAGCCACAGAAGCTCAGGATATCTCTGCAAGGTCAAGTGTCAGCTAGAGGGGGAGCGGGCCTGGGCCCCAAGTCTGCCTGGCACTGGGCTGAGGACATCTTTGCTGCCACATACTTCCTCCTAAAAGCTTGGACCCCAATGTGATCCATGAGATCATGGCATGTGCTCAATGCCATGAGATCGGATCCTATCCAGCCCTGCACGAGGTGCGCCTTTGCAGTTTGTGGCTCTCCCCATGACAAAGCTTCTTAATGCTACAATGACTGAGCTCCATGCTTGACACCAGCAAGACTACATCTTTAGAAAATCTCCTCCTTTATCTGTAATAGAGAAAGCAGATTAAAACTACATGGAGATGCCACTTCTTACTGACTAGACTGCCAAATGTCCAAAGGGTCCACTGTACACGTGGACCAGCAAGGCTGCCAAGTTAGTCAGGCCCTCCTGACTCAATGGTAGAGATATTAAATCGCACAGGCCCCCATGGATAGCGATCTAGCAATGTCTCAGGAGTGTTCTACCTGCTCACCAGCAATCCCACTGCTAGGTATTTAGGACTCTGGCAAAAAGGCAACTGCTCAAGGCCACCGTGGCAGCATCAGCTGCAGCGTAGAGACACACTGAAGAAGTTCAGGCACAGGGAAGCAACATACCAGGAGCAGGAAGATGGAGAGAGACCTGCCAGCACCCAGGCGCTGAGTCCAGGACAGTTTACACAGCACCCCTCCTTTATTTAAAAGAGGTGGCAGTGCACTTGCATGTGCACATGTGGACACACACACACACACACACCCCTATTTAAAAACAGCCATGTGTCATGGGGCTCACTCACAATCTGGCACTCTGGGAGGCTGGAGCCGTAGACTCACAAGTAAGGGCTGAGGACACAGCTCAGAGCAGAACGGAACCCTTGCCTGGAATGCAATAAAACGGAAAGCAACCGAAACAGTGAAGGATAAGCGGAAGCACTTCAAAAGTTGGTTACCTATCAGAAAGTAGGGAAAGGAGGGGACAGGTTCCAAGGGGATAGGGAGCCAAGCTAGAATTTTTGGGAGTGTGCTCTGGGTTGTAGATTTCATTTCAAAATGGTGAAAGTATTTTCTAGCATTATGAAATGGTACCTCAAGTTTCCACATAATCTCCAAAGCAAAAAGTAAAATGAAATAAATGAAGGAATGAGCATGTCAGCTGCTAGAATAACCACACCAAAAGGAACTATTCCAAGTGAAATTATAGCTCATTTATGTGATGGCAGCTTCCCAAGGAGACACATCTTAAGAACAACAAAGACAGCTGCAAAATACAATCTGCTGTTGCCAGTAACATCTGGATATACCACTAATATTAATGTCTGGATGGCCTGCAAGGTAAAAGAAAGGCATAATTATGGAATATTCCCTCATGGGCGAGACTATTGTCAGGTACTCCTGATGGCAAGAAGGAGATTCAAAGGTAATGCTGAGAACAAATAAAACCCTAACACAGTCCAGCCACAGTAGGACTTAGCTGCCATCTCGGGATCCTGGAAGGCTGAGGCAGGAAGATCACAAATTCAAGCCCAGTCTGAGCAACTTAAACCCTGCCTCAAGAAAAAAAGAGGGGCTGGGATACAGCTCAGTGCAGAGCTTTGGCCTCTATCTCCAGTACTGGCAAAACAGAAAAAAACCAACCAATACAGGCTGCCTCCAATATAGGCTGGTTTAACTTGGTACCTTGCCCAGTAGGGGTCCAAAAGCAATAGGCATTCTGTAATGACCACACTTCGTACTTGATCTTTTCCTGGGTTTATGATGGGTCTACTTGGACACAATCCCATTCTAACTCAGGGAAGATCCGAAGTTCTAAGTATGAATTTGTAGTATCAACAGAAACTTTTAATATGTTTTATTTTTGAATATATGCATGCACATATATACACATGAATATGTTTTTAAATATATACATCCATGTATTTTGGAAATACATAAATGTATACATGTACACATAGGTGTATATATAGGTATATCTGTGTGCAAACTCATATGTAGGTCCATGTAAGTACATTTGTATACACATATGTATATGCATGTAATGTATGTATGTCTGTCTACTGAAAGATCTGGAAGCCATGACCAAGCCCTGAGCACTACGGTGGGCATGTGGCTGACAGACATCACTGCCTACTAAGGGAATCAGCACTCCTTAAATCCAGATCTGGAGGGACAGAATAGCACGCAAGGAAGGCAAAATACTTTGTGGAACCAGAAAGCAAGGAACTAGCTCTAGGAGACACCTGAGTCAACTGGAAGTGCCCTCCAGAGGCCAGAGAGCTGGACACAGTGGGCATCAATCGGTCTGACTGCAATGCACCACAACAGCAAGCATCCCATGCGTGAGATCACCAAGATGCTTCATAACAACGAGGTTTCCAAGCTTTTGTCAGTGTTGGAGGATGCTGATGAACCAACTACTATGTCGAACATCAGTAAACCAAAAAGGAAGAACCAAACAGCTTCACTTCCTGCAATAAGGTACATGCCAACAGAAAGCTAAATAGGAAAAGAGCAAGATGCTTCGCTCTACAAGGGGCTTTCTTTTCTTTCTTTCCCAGGAAGAGGGATAATCAGAATGCCCCTGTTGTGAAACGGATCTACGCCCTAGGCCTCAGCAGCTGCTCAGGTCACTCAATGAAAGACAGTCAGGCTTCGCCTGCTTTCTGACAGTACAAGGTCCAGACACCTAAGAAGGATACTGGATGCAAGAGAAAATGCAGGGCTCTTACGAAGCCTTCGCAGCGAACTCACAGGGTAAGAGGGGAGGAGGAGATCATGGTACACTCCACCACAGGGACGCACAGTCACTACAATGCAACCCATGGCAAACAAACACACAAGGGACTCGGTTTCTTCAACCAGCACAGTGAAAGGAGAAAGAGAAAACAAAAGAAAATGTGGAGGAAGGAACTGGAGACTTGAAGGGCTATAGCACACTCCCATAACATATACTCAGACCCTGACTGGATTCTATTTCAGACAAACCCTCATGAAAATCAAATCATGAAATTTATGGGAAAATTAATACTGATTGCATGTGTGTTGTTTTTCAGGTATGCTAATGATATCAAGGTTATCTCCTAAACAATGATACTCAAGTCCTTGTCTTCTAGAAATGTCTACTAAAAATTGAGTTAATTCATATAACGCACTGGTTCAACTAAATTACCCACAAGGAAACAACTGCAACACACTCACAGGGACTACATTTATGCTTTTATATAAATATATTTTTCTACCCAACTTTATACATGGCTGTAAACCTCACCCAAAGCTCCAGCTCAATGTACAAGCTCCCTGTTCTTATGTAGATAGATCCCCTCTCCTTTGCCCCTTTGCCCACCTGCCTGGTCTTTTCCTCTTCTTCTTGGCACCTGGGTTTCTTTGGAGCTTCGCTAACTTCAAAATTCTCATTTATCAGAACAACCTGTAAGGTTTGACCCTTTAAAATAACAGGACCTGGGGGCTGTGGAGATAGTGCCATGGCGCAAATGCCTGCCTGGAAAGTGCAAGGTTGTAAGTTCGAACCCCAGTCCCGCAAAACAAACAAACAAACAAACAAACAAAAACAGGACCTGGGGCTGGGGAGACACCTCAGTGACACAAACACCTGTCTGGGAAGCGCAAGGTCCTGTGTTTGATCCCCTGTACCAAAACATGGCATAGCCTAACCTAACCTAGCCTAGCCTAGCCTAGCCTAGCCCAGCCCAGCCCAGCCCACCATAGCATAACATTTTCTTCTTGAAGAAAATCAAGAAGTGAACAACCCATAAAACCAATTGAGAGCCTTTGTTTACACAAAGCCATCACTTTTCTCCTTGCATATACAGCCTCTCTAATGAATTTATTTGTGTGTTCCTTTCTCCTTCACTGCCTCAGGGAGCAGGAAATCAGGTATTTTTAGCTCAAGTGATGGAAGTTACTGCCAAACCCACATCAAATTAGAAAAGAAAAAAATGTCCTGAAAATTTGAACAGGGGTGTACTGCAAAGAAGCCTGAAAGCCTACCTTTCAGGCCCAAATGACCTGCCTGTTGTGCCATGTTCCAAATAGGAATAATCTTTTAATGTCAGGCTATGATCGTGTGGCCATTTTGTCATTTTGGAAAAGAAATAAATGCTTCTAAATTCAGTGTTCCAGGAGCATCATTTACCCAAAGCAGCTGCAATCTCTCAGTGGGCACTCACAGCAGATTTAAACTGAGCATCTTAAAATCAGCAGCCTGATCGCACTGCACTCTGGGATATTCTGTGCATAAAGGAGCTTTTGCCCTGTCTGGACTGAGATAATGGACAGACCCAGGCAACAGGGAGCCAACCCTACACAAGCAAGCTAGGAGAACCTGGCTTTGGAAATACAGGCGCCAACAGCCACAACAAAAGTGCTGCCACTCATATGCAGAGAATTTGCACTGTCATGTTCTTTGGGACTCTCTAAGAAGAAAAAGATATTCTCGTGGAAGTGGATACTAGGTTAGAACAGTGGGTCAGATTGAGTTCTACATTGGAACCCGAAAGCTAGCTGTGAGCATAGCATTTAACCTTTCTGGACCTCAGTTTTCCTATCTGCAGAAGGATAACAATTTATAAGAGTGCCTCAGTGACTTATTATGAGGGTCATATAAAATTTTAGTGCATGTAGAACACTTAAAACTGTAACTGATACTAGAGTAAACATGCAGGAAATGTTCGTATCAAAAGAAAAGCACAATGCATTTAGTTATCAGCCTTAGCTGGACTTCATTCATGACTCACACACCAGGGTGGCCTCTATTTTTCAAACCTGAGAGTTTGTACCTTGTAGGCACAGGACAGTCGATCCAGCGAAGTGGCTACAGCACAGCAGCAAAAGGTAGCAAAGCAGATTAGCTCCCATCAGGTCACTATCCCATAAGAGTTAAAGCAGAACGAACCTCCTTACTGTAGCAATTCTGATGTACTGGAACCTTCTGCAGTCACAGAAGATGGCCATTTTGGGGGTCTCTCCATGTCTTTAAAGTTTCAGCCTGATCATGCAGCACCTGGCTCCTTCTTGGTCTGGTAGGATCTGATGGGCTTTGGAGCCAGCGCGCAGTCATGCATGGCCTCTCTTAGTTTTAACATTAGCTACTCACAGCTTGTTTTTAAAAGAATAGATAAGCACTGCCATAATTCTCCCATAAACAAGGAAAGCACTGGCACTATTACACTAAGGGATCAGCTCTGTAGATCTTTCACATTGATTCCTGCCACCACAACCAGCTTGCAAATTTCAACCATCCTGCCAATTTGAGATAACTGCTATTTTTGCTGCTTTTCCAAGGACACAGCATGACTGAGAAGACAATTCTTTAAGGTCACACAGTCAGCTCATGGCACAGGTAGCACTGGAATGGGATATCTTGACTCTTAGTTCTGCGGTGTCTTCTAGATCATAGCTGCTTTTATATCCTTTTAGAAAACGCCAAGCTTTTTTTTTTTTTTTTTCCAGTTTGGCCAGTTGCCTCTTCCTTCTCTGAGAAGAACCAGGCTCTGCCCAGCTAGAAAGACTAGGCAAGTGTCCTCCTTGGGATCTGCACATATCAACAGGCCAGGAAATGTAGCTCCAGACTGTGCGGCTTTCCAGCTAGAGGTCACGCTTCCCTGCCTATGCGCCCACTCATGAGGATAGCTAGGGCCCTCACACCCTGTGCATATGCTGGCAGACACATGTGCACATGTGCATATACTTACATATATATACACACACACACACACACAAAAAAAAAAACCTATGGAAGTGTAAATCTACAAATAAATCATAACATCTAGCTTGAGGGCTCAGGAGAGAGCAGACCACACAAGCCTAGCAGTGTGAGCCACCTAGTGTAGCTTATATAAGGATCACCACCACCATGGTCATTGGCAGAGCCTCACACAAAGGCTTCATATACTCCCTGTGTGACCTTAAAAACCTAAGGAAACAATTACTCCTTTAAAAGACCTCCTATAGTTCAGCGGATTAAAGCGCCTGCTTAGGCAGCCGCAGGGCTAGGGTTCAGTCCCTGGGCTTGCAGTGCTGGCCCTGCCCCCAGGCAGTGAATGTCACTGATGAGACAGTGAATGTCACTGCCACTGATGAGACAGTGAATGAGACTGGGTGTGGTGGCACACACCTGTAATCCCAGCACTTGGAAGACTGAACACAGGTGGAGCATTATGAGTCCAGTCTATGCAGTGAGACCCTGTAACTGTAGTCCCTGTCCTAATGTACAAAATAAATGAATAAAACAAACAAACAAGTAAATAAATAAATACTTCCTGATGCGGCCAGGCCCTGCTTGAAACCTCATTCAACTCTCCTTCTGCTCGGTCCTCCTCAGACCCTTCCTTTGCAGGATCTACAACATCCCCTAAGTGATTCACCGAGTTTTCTCTCCTGCTCTAGCTATAGGTATGTGCCTGAAAGCACACCTGGTGTCTATGCCCAGCGGCATTTGTGGCTTAAGATTGGTTCAAAGGGCGGAAAAAAATTTCACCCTCTTTTATGATAAAACCACTCAAAATGCAAGTGACACAGGAAAACTTCCTCAGTCTTACAAAGAGCAGCTACAAAAGCAAACAAACAAAATAACCTCTTAGTAGACAGCAGACTTAATAGTGGAAAAAAGCGCATATTTTCCTGTGCATCTTAGGAACAGGACAAGGAATTCTGCGCTTACCTCTTCTAGTCAACATTTTACTGGAGATTCTAGGTGAAGCAGCTAGCTGAGAAAATTAAAGGCATCCAGATTAGGAAGAAAGACATGTTTAAAACTCTCTTTGCAGATGGCATGGTCTTATATGTAAAAAAACAAACAAACAAACAAAAAAAAACCCTTAAAATATCCACTAAAACTTCAACAAACCCATTTAACAAGTTTATAGGATATAGTAGCTAATACATGCCACATTTTAAGAAGCATGGGAAATACTACAAGTTTGTGCGATATCCTATCCGCAAACTGTCTGAAGTTCTGGTCATGTTTGCTATTTCAGTATTTATGTTATGTTTTATTCTTAGTAATTCTTCACTACCACGGAAACTTTGCTTAGTTGATATCTTGGTACATATTAACCTATTTAAATACTATGTGAGGACTCTGAATTGATTCCAGATTCATAGGATACACAACATTCTGGCCTCTAAGTTGGACTCATGATTTGATTTGATTTGAATTTTGGAATATTGTTTTGAAATATTTAATTTATTTTTAATTAATTAATATTTAATTAATTTTCTGAATAGTATTTAATCATACTTTTTGTTTTATGATTCATACTGTATTTTTGCCTTACTATCTACTTATAAGACATGGTATGATATTTTCCCCTAGTATTAAAAACTTTAATATATATATATATATATATATATATACACACACACACACATACATACACACACACAAGAGAGGATAAACAGCTACTTTCTCTTAGTTTATTGAGAATAAAAGTTTGTACTAATACTTTTCAGATAAGATATCAGGTCTGCATCTTGTCCTCTGAATAACTACTATGAAGACAACAATATGCATGGTATTAATTACACTAACCATCCTACTTTTTTTGAAGCTGTTTCATTGTTATTTTATCTTTTTTTTCCACTATTTTATTTTTTTGTTAAAATCAAATTAAAAAAAGAAGCATGGTAAAAAGGTGACAAAGTCACTCACTCATACCCATTACATGCTGAAATAATACTCTAGATACTTTGAGTTAAAAAGATATAATTCAAGCTGGGGCAATAGCTCATTTGCATAAGCACCTGGCAAGTGCAATGTCCTAATCTCGATCCCCAGTGTACAAAAAAAGAAAAAAAAAAAAAAAAAAAGAAGAAGAACATATAATTCAAGTTAAGTGAGCCCATTTCTCTTTGTTTTAAAAATTGTAATATGTAATACAATTCATACAAAATTTATTATATTTCTACACATTAGCAGAGTACAATCTGAAAACAGATATAGGAAAACATTTCTATCTACCATAATATTAAAAAGAATACAATACTCAGGAATAAATTTAACCAATTAAGTATGAAATACATATTCTTTTTTTTTTTTTTTTTTTTTTTTGGTCTTTTTGAGCCAGCGTCTCACTATGCAGTTGAGGCTGGTCCTGAGCTCACTTTTGTAGCCCAGGCTGGTCTCGAACTCATACCAATCCTCCTGCCTCAGCCTCCCGAGTGCTGGGATTACAGGCATGAGCCACCACGCCCAGCTGAAATACACATTCTAAAAACTATAAAATGCTAAAACCGTAGAGACATGCATAAATGAAAAGATTACTCATTCTGATTGATTAGAAGGCTTAAAATCATTAAAACTGCAGCACTCCCCAGACTCATCTAGAGTCAACAAAATCCCTATCAAAACCTCGACAAGCTGATCCCAAAATTCACATGAAAATTCAAGAGAGCCACCTAGGCTAGTAGAGACAATTTTGGAAACACAGGAGCAAATACTCCTACTTCCGCCCTTTGCTACAAAGCTACTATAACCAAAACAGTGTGGTATGGTATAGGCACACACCTGTCCATCAATGGAACAGAATGAAGAATCAAGAAATAAACCGGCACAGTATTAACTAGTTTTTGACAAAGGTATCAACATAAGTTAGTGAAGAGAAAATATCCATCTCAGCAAGTGATGCTGGGACCACATGAAACACATGAAGTGAACCCCTACCTCACATCATATCCATCCAAAATGGACCACAGACTTAACTGTAAATGTTTACAGCTCATATCATAGAGCTCTGACAAGGAAGCACAGGTGAAATTATTTCTGATATTGATTCACAGAATGACATTCAAATCATAAGCAATAAAACATAGGCAAGATATCATCAAAATTAAAAACTTCTGTACTCCAAAGAACATCACTAAAGAAGTGAAAGATGATCCACAGAATGCAGAGAAGCATTTGAAAATCATGTATCTACTAAGTGTAGGGAAAATATAAAGAATCATTACAACAATAACAACAAAAAGGAAAGACAGCACAAGTTTTTAAATGTACAAAGTATCTCAAAAGATTTTTATTCAAAGGAAATGCACAGGTATCCAATAAACACATAACAAAATTAGGGGCCAGAGAGATAGCTCAGTAGAATAAGCACTTGCCTGGCAAGTGCTGGGTCCTGAGTTCAATCCCTGGTTCCGCAAGAGAAAAAGTGTTCCAACAAAATTAATATCCTGGGCCACTAGTGAGATGCAATCCAAATCACAAGGATGCTGCTTCCCATCCACTAGGATGCCTCTGATGAAGTGGACAGAGAAGGACAAGTGTTGGAAGGGTGCAGAGAAGCCAAAACCATCCCTGCACGTGGGACTCTGACACCGTACTGCAGCTTCCAACATTTTGTCAGTTCCTCAGACTGTTAGAGAAAAGAGTTACCATATAATCTAGAAATGCCTAGGTGTCTTGGTTACTCTTCTCTTTTTGCTGGGACAAATACTGGACACTCAAAATGAAGGAAGGAAAGGTTTATGTAGCTCACAGTGAGTGGAGGTCTCAGTCCACACTCAGCTGGCTCTAAGGCAGAGCAGCGCAGGGCAGAGAGCAGCCGTTCATGGCAGTGGCAAAAAGCAGAAAACAAAGGGAGGAGCAAGTCTGTGTCCTTTAAGTTGCATTCAGGCTATCTGCCCCAGGCAGGGTGAAACACACCCACAATCCCAGCAGCACTCATATGCATAATACTAGTGGATCATGAGTTAATCACAAACTCTAGAAGTCTGCCCCATGACTGCATGAGTCTTTCGGGGGACAACTGGAAACAAACCATAAGACTAGGTATATCCAACTCCTAGGTATATTCCCAAGAAAAACAAAAACAAAAAAAAATATGCTCACATACTTATATACAAATGTTTATAGCAGCACAATTATAATACTCCAAAAGTAAACATGCTCTACATGCCCAGCAACTAATGACAAACCCAATTATATAATACGCTATTATTCAGCTACAAAAGACTTTCAAACAGGCCTGGTTGGATAAACCTGTCATCCCCACGCTCATGGAGGCTGAGGCAAGAGGATCGCAAGTTTGGGCCCAGCCTGGGCAATGTAGTGATTTAATGAGATTGTGTCTCAAAATAAATAATAAAATAATGGGTTCAAGATGTAACTCAGTGGGGAAGTTCCTGGCTTCAATCCCCAGGACTTGGGGGAAGAGGAACTTTATAGAGATACGACATATGCTACAACCCTGACTCCTTGCGTGTACCTTGATGTTATACTAAATAAAAGAGGCCATACTTCTCTAAAGAGAAGTATATTCTTTTCCTTTTCTTTTTTTTCTAAGCAACATCAATAGGGAGGTGGGTCATGCCCACACACTGTACTCTGTAGAACGATTGTGAAGACAATATGCAATATGTCAACTTTCAATAAAAAAAGAAAGGGGAAAAGAAAAAGGAAAAAAAAAAAGTAATGTTGATTTAAAAGGGTTAATGTTTAATTGTTTAATCAATCTTATATACCTATATGTATTAATCTAAACTGATCTGATGATGAAAATATGTAATATAACCATTGTTAAATTTAAACAATAAAAACATTAAATTTAAAATAAATAAATAAATAAAAGAGGACAATCACAGATGGCACCACCATGCAGGAACCTGTGGACATGACATGTCCCAAGCAGGCCAACCTATAGACAGCAGTACATGGGTAATTGACGGGGGTTGGGGGGAAATTCGTGGCACCACTAAACGGACACAGGGACTCTTTATAGGGCGCTATGTTATAAACCCGTGATTATGCCTCCCCAACTCCATGAATATACCTACACATCCCTAAATCATATGGTTTAACAGTACAAATTATAAAATATGTGTCAGTAAAGCTGCTCACAAAAAAGTGAGCATTTTTATGACCACTTTTGGGAACCTTTGGGTACAGCAGGAGTAGGAGGGGCCCAAGAGAGCTGGAGATGGGGCAGGGGTTGGGGTCGGGAAAGGCTGGGGGCTATGACGCTGCCCCTACCATCAGAGGCTGTCAGGAGTAAAAGCCACGTGGAGAGACGAGGACAGCAGAGCGGGAGATCACCACACACTGCCCCGGGCCAGGCCTGCTGGCAGCCTGTTCAGTCCTTGCCTTAGCTCTCCTTGCCTGAGTCCTCACCACCTGCTGAGGTTCTGAGGCTGCTCCACCGTGCAGGAAACCTTCCCAGGATACGCACCCTCTAGGGTGGCGGATGACAGGCTCTGAGGCTCCTAGTAAGCAAAGGTGTCTTCTTCCCCTACCCAGCTGTCTTCTGACTGGTGGAAAAACAGCCCGAGGGAAAGACCAGGACAGTGACCAGGCTCCTGGGGGCCACACTGCAGCCTTTCTGAAAGCCCACTGAACACAGTCTTGTGCAGTCCCCAAGTCAACGAACTTTTCAAAGGTTTAAAGAAAAGAGAGACGAAGAAATTGAGCACAGTATTTCATTCCAGATGAAAATCCATGTGAGAAAAGAAATGTAGTCAAAGAACATGACCTGGTCTACTTGGTATCACTGCTTACACATTTTCAATGCTACAGGTGCTTTAGGTTAAAAGACAGCTCCTGCTCAACTGGGAAGCAGGAGCGACTATGAGAATGCAGGGTCGCCCTTCAGCACAGCAGGAAGCAGAGAGGCAACAGAGCAAGTATCTCAAGAAGCAGCCGTGGAAGTCCGGCATCAGCATCCCGGACTCCATGGGGAGCCAAAGGCAGCAGCCGCAGGGCAGAGCCAGTGTCACAGGCTCGGCTTTCGTCATCAGACTTCCAGTGCTATTGAATTTTTTCAGGCATGTGCCTGTCTTGCTCTGACAACAATTTTAAGTTTACTTTATAATAACCTAAGGCCTCTCTGCTAGCTGCTCAGACAGCTGGCCACCATGAGCCTGGAAGGGCAGCCTGCTGTGGAAGAGCATGTCCCCTCCACTCTGGGGACCTGAGCCCAAGCCAGTCCTCCCAGCCAGCCTTCACTCAAACATCTGAGGCCCTCCTCTTCTAGTTTCTGAGGAGGAGTCGAGGGGGGAAAAAAAAAGACCTTGGACTCGCCATTTTTCTCAGCTGCTTCCTGTGCTGTCAGGGTTGAGGAAGTGTTTCCGGTGATAACCGGCTTGGGGCCACCACCCACAGTCCCCTCAGGAGGGAGGTCATGCCACCAAAGGCAGCTTAATTTACTCCACTGGGACCTGCGCAGCTGGAAGAACACCAGCCTACTACAGCTGGAAGGGTACACTGCCTCTTGGTGGCATCTGCTCGGACAGGGAAGACGCTGCCTTTACTATGGGAACAGTGAGCCTGCTAACAGGGCCATCTGAGCAGCGCCTGCAGTCCCCGGTCCCTGTACTGGGAAGCTGTGCACAGGCCCCGTGCATTCTGTGCCCAGGGACACAGTACACAAATCGGACATGGCTCAGTCTGAAGACTGACATATGCTCTAAACCCACACTTCCTGTCACTAATAAAGGGCAAATTTCCTTGTATGTAAAATATGGAGGTTGGCCTAGTGGTGACCCTCAGCCATGATACTCAGTTGTGTTATGGAGGACATAGCTGATACTAACAGCTTATGTTCTGAGTCTTCAGGGTGTTCAAGGTCTCACTACTAGATTGGACTCTAGTGATCTGCCTGTTTAGAGCCTCCCAAGAGCTGGGATTACAGGTGTGTGTCACCACGCCCAAGGGTACTTTTTATTTTATTTGAGGAAAACACTTGAAGGGTCCCCATGAGAACACTGCTTGCATATCTATCTCTGCTGCTGAATGGGAGCCAGTGGGTGGCAGTGACCGTGTTGATACTGTCCATTGTATATGCCTTAAAAAGTGGGTGGAAAGGAAAAACAAAAGCACCCTATTACTACTAATCGTTGAACTTAAGTCTCTGTCCAGGCTCATCACCCTTAAAGCATATCTATACATGGTTGGGACAGTCCATCCAAGAACTTCCCTGAAGACCATACTGGCCCAGAACCGCCCTTGCACTGAGGCCAAGGCACACAGGACAGCACCATGAATCTGTCCAAGGATACCCTTGCTTTTTGCCTTTTCTCACGGGCTTGTCTTAACATTGAGAACTCTAAAATGCTCGCCATCACTGTTGCAGGCCGTCCTCTGACTTCTTACATCCTACCCACCTATCTAGTATGAGATCAAGATTAGCTTCTCTGGCTGGGGAGATAGCTCTGCAGTATAAGTGTCTGCCCAACAAGCACAAGGTCTTGAGTTTAATCCCTAGTACTGCATGCCACAATGGCTCCAGAACCCTACAATGCTGGCCCCAAAATCCGGCGTGGTAACGCATGCCTGTAATCCCAGCACTGGGGAGGCTGAGACAGGAGGATCCGCAAGAGTCTAAGCTGCATATCAAGACCCTGTACCAAGTAAACCAACAGAACCTCTCCCACATGCTCTAGCCAACCTAACCCCACCTGGACCCCTTCATTTCCTTGGATTTCCGCAGCAATCGCAGTATAGAGTTGGTAATTCCTTAATGCATTACAAACTGCTTTACATTTTGTCACTTCTCTGGCTCACCAAGAATGCCAGGGCTGGTCATCTTTTCTGAATTTGATCCCTAAGAAGGAGAGCATCTGGACACAAATAGACATTGAGTATATGAACCAATGATCAAAGCTTATGTCTTCTGACTAAAAAAAGAAAAAAAAATTATAAATGTAATATATCATGGTCCTCTTAGGTATGACACCTATAGTAAGTAACCTTATGACTCAAAGCCAGGTGTGGTGACACACACCTACGATCCCAGCACTAGGGAGGCTGAAACAGGAAGATTGCAATAAGTTTAAAGTCAGCATGATCTACGCAGCAAGACCCAGTCTCCAAAAATCAAAATAAATAAATTACTTATTACTTATAAGAATCTCAGAGGGCTTTGGAAAATGCCTTCACCCTATAGCTTCTACCTTCAACCCTAAGAAATGGATCCTCACCTGTCTTACACATGTGGAAGTACAACAGTTACAGAGATCAAGGCTGACTTATACTTTGTCTCTCCTTGTTTATGGCCTTAAAAAAGCCATCTTTAAAAAATTACATATCAGGGACTGGCAAGATAGGTCGGCAGTCTAAAGCCATGCTTAGGCAAGATTAGGTAAGTGCAGGGGAGCACAGTTAGATCCCTGGCACCACATGCTGTGCCAGCCCCACCTTTAGGGTGGACTGAGCAGGCCAAAATCAGAAAAGGTGTTTTATTTTTTTATTATTATTATTTTTTAAATTTTATTTATTTATTTTTTTCTTGTTTCAGAATCTTTGTTTATTCAATCATTTTTATGGCCAGGTCAGCCCGCCCCGAGGGCAGGGCCGGCGCAGCATGTGGTGCCGGGGATCGAACCGTGGTCCCTGAAGCCACCCAAGCTTTTCCAAGCAGGCGCTTTAGACCACTGAGCCATCCCGCCAGGCCCCAAGGTGTTTTATTTTTAACTTTTTTTACTGGTTATATGGGTCAGTGGGATTCCTCTAGACAAATGCCTTCATACCCACAGCATGCACTGATCATGTGCACCCCATCGCCTGCCCTGGGCTGTCCATTTCACATTTTTTTTTTTTTTTTTTTTTTT
>PVJA010001090.1:78734-137230 GCA_004027025.1 Myocastor coypus | reverse complement strand
TTTTTTTTTTTTTTTTTTTTTTTTTTTTTTTTTTTTTTTTTTTTTTTTTTTTTTTTTTTTTTTTTTTTTTGTCTTTTTGAGACAGGGTCTCGCTATGCAGTTGAGGCTGGTCCTGAGCTCACTTTTGTAGCCCAGGCTGATCTCGAACTCGCACCAATCCTCCTGCCTCAGCCTCCCGAGTGCTGGGATTACAGGCGTGAGCCACCACGCCCGGCTTGCTCCAGAGATTTAAGGGAGAACCAGCAGTATGAGCAGCAGGACATCTAGTTCTTTTGTTTTAACTTTTGAAACATTATCTCACTATGTAGCTCAGGCTGACCTTACATTCACTATGGAGCCCAGGCTGGCCTTGCACTCAGAGGGATCCTCCTACCTCAACCTCCTGAGTACTGGGATTAGAGGCGACCACACATGCCTGTCTTGTATCTAGTTCTTTATGTCCATACTTGGGGACATCAGATGCCATGATCACTGTTCTTATCACTACCTACATTCACGTTGGTCGTCAAGGTGATCAAGAGGATGTTCTGAACAGAGGGGTGGGGTGATTTCTTTTCTCTTCCACGCCCTACCCTCCAACATGAGACCCCAGAATATGATCATAATGCCAACTTCAACACACTGTTCCAACACACTCTCCAAATTAGTGAAAGATGCAAAGGAAAGAAACGCTACCTTGGCCGTAGCACTGTGAGACAGGGACAGCAGACACCCAAGGTGCTCCCATGGCATCTGAGCTCTGACTTCCTAGGGCTGCCCAGAAGTCCCACTAGGTTGGTCTGGGCTCAGTCCTTCCCTGAAGAAGTGCTGCTGCTTCCTTCTCGTGCCGTTCTCCACAGCTGGTACCTACATCCAGGGTGGGAGCCCAGGGGAGTAGAGAGGGTGAGAGCTCAGCATTTCCTCTATGTTTGGATGTTGCCAACTCCAGCATGCAACAGCCTCATCTCAAACTGGCTTGGAAGCCACAATCAGGTGATGGCACCTCAGCACCAGCCTTGCATTTCTTGGGGTGATGGGGGTCCCCTGACTTTCCTGGAGCCAGCATGGATGGGGAGGGGGACTGCCTCATATGCCAGGCCCCACAATGGATTGCAGGCCCATTACCTTGGCCTCATTCACACTGAGACTGCACTGACAGCTGAGGACTTGCTAGAGAGGCTATTGAGACCTTCTGCACACAGACCGTGGGCTTACGGAGAGAGCACCTGAAGGAACGGGCCTGGCTTCTCAGACAGACAGCATCTGTAGGGATAGAGAGGAGTTTGTTCAAGAGCCCACAGAACCACAAGCATGCTGAACTGAAAACAGGAACATCCCAGCAAAGACAAAGGGCCCTCACTCTCCCAAGCCCATGACCACACACCCTGGGACCGCCTCACACATCCCTCCCATCCGTGCTCTCATCTAAGACGCAGCTGGTGGCCTAGGGAGTCCTAAGGCATGATATGGAGGACGGTGAGCCAGAGCTGGAACTCACCTTCCAGCTGTAGACCCAAGGCTCCACACCTTGCTGGGAGCAGAAGGTGGCAGTGCCCAGCCTTCCTACCTGTCAAGAGGTACTGCTTCTTGTGGGAGGGACAGGCACCAGAGCTGGGAAGGTGACAATAATCAAGACAGAATCACCCTCTACTCCCCTGGGCTCCCACCCTGGATGTAGGTACCGGCTATGGAGAACGGCACGAGAAGGAAGCAGCAGCACTTCTTCGGGGAAGGACTGAGCCCAGACCAACCTAGTGGGACTTCTGGGCAGCCCTAGGAAGTCAGAGCTCAGATGCCATGGGAGCGCTGTGGGCACCTGCTGTCCCTGCCTGTAGCCCAGCACTGTACAGAGCCAGTGTTTCAGGCTCTGGTCACCTCTCTGCTTGTGTTGGCAATGGACACCTTCCCCTTCATCTCTGTGCAGCCTGGGCAACCTATCACGTCCTCCAGGATCCACACTGCAGGCTGGGAATAGCACCCAATGCAGTCTAATACTGCATCTCATAGCCCCAGAGAGATGCTTCTCATCCAAAAAGCTTCATTGCCTAATGAAATAGGACAGAGAGCAGAACACGAGCCTCCTGGGAGATAATGCATGAAGACCCACAACAGGGTGCAGAGGGTGCGGGGCAGGTCCCAAGTCTGTCCTGCACTAGACAGGACCAGAACCAGCCTTGCTGTGCCATCCGGCCCAGAGAGCCCTGTCACTGGGCCTCACTCATGTGGCCAAGACATGTCCCCATCCCTGCCCCCTGTGCTAGTCTGGTGGAACCTAGAGCTGCAACCAGTGGGCTGAGGGCTCCCCTCCTCCCTAGCCCCTTCCTCTCAGCCTGGGGTAGCCCAGGAAGGGGAACAAAGGGCTTCAGGTGCTGAGCAATTCCCTATTCACCTCGTGTGCCAGTGTGATGGAGACTGGTTCCACCCTCCCACTCAAAGAGCTGCTTCTTTGGTCCCCAGGATGCCTGGAGCCACAGTCCCAGGTATGGGGGCAGCTGAAAGACCTCACAGTTGACAGGCTATGTGGCCAGATTCCCCTTCAGAAAAAGGAGAAACCCTGCCCCCTCCAGCCTTCGCAGTGTAGGAGGGTGTTGAGCAGATGCTGTATGTGGCTCTCGGTGGGCCCAAGACACTGAGTCTCTCTTATCTCTGTCCCTGAATACTTGGAGACATGGCCCTGTCCCAGACACACCAAGCCCAGCTCCCCATCACTGACAAGGGTCAAGTGTGGAGGTAGAGGACTGGGAGGAGCTGGACAGGATAGCACCTGGCCATAGGCCCTGCTGGGAGCCTGAAGCAGGAGGATTACAATTCCAGCCAAGACTCATTAATGTGGCAGCTTAGCAAGACCCTATCTCAAGGTATAGAGATGGTATGGAGATCCTGGACCTATTTCTAAGTACTGGAAAAAGTCAAGATAGGCTGAAGAGAACACAGGTCCGTCATGATCCCTGAAATGCTAAAACTCGCTAAGTCGTTGATGTGGACTGCTTTATTTGGACATATAAAAACATACCCTAACCTAAAACAAGTCCATTGAGTTAAGATATTTTGAGTACAAAATGTTACTCTTTTTTCTGGAGCAAAAATCAGGGGGAAAAAATTGTATATATATTGTGTATATATATATATATATAGATAGATAGATAGATAGATAGATATAGATATATTATATATGTATATATACAAATATATATATCCTTTGGCCATTATATATATATATATATATATATATATATATATATATATATATACATATATATATCCTTTTGGCCATTACTCAAGGGCTACATCTGATTGTCATTAGAAAGTACTTTGCAAGGTCAAATCCTCAAAATTCAGATCTGCAGTGACCCCTAGAGGCTCTGCATCTGGGACCTGCAAGGTCATTCTTCCCACCTGTGTCCCCAAGCTGGGCTTTTGGGGTCTGTTGCGGGAGTCAGTTTGTGCTGCTGCTGCTGCTCCCTCGAGCTGAACCCTCCAGAATGCACAGAGCAAGGTATACAGTGGAGCTCAGCAAGCCATTCAGCTCTCACTGCACATGGATGCAGCTGGCTCCAGCTGGGACCTGCAAGGGCCAGGATGGGTCAGGGACAGGTCTGGCACAGTGAGGTACCAGGGTCTTGGGCACAGACATGGGTGCTGTGATGAACTTCGAGGACAAGAGTGGGTGGTGGGGCTGTGCTTCCAGGTCAGCATTTTAGACCACTCTGGAAACTCATCCAGTTTATTTCAAAAACAACTGTTTGTGTAGAGTTGCACATAGGCAAGTTTGCACTGCTTACAAGAGGACAAAGGAGGCCAAGCCTGCAGAAGATAATCAGATGCACTAACTAGTGAGTGCTGACTGAACACAGAGCTCTGTATTCAAAATGAGAGGGACAAAAAGACAGCCCCTGACAGAAGGCAATGTGATGTCAGAAGACAGCATTTGACAGACAGGTGCGCACCTACCTCAGACCCAGGGGAGCGCACAAGAGGTGGTTTGTCAGGGGCACAGGCAGAGGCTGGTGGGAAGCAGCACCCACACAAGCCCACGTGAAACCCTCAAGCTGGAACTCTGATCTCATCTTGTCAGAAAAGAGAGAGAAGTAAAGGAAAGGAGGGAGAGGACATAGACAGAAGGCTGTGGAAGCAGGAACTATCCAGCCACCTGCAGCCCCAAACCGAAGCAGGTGGGGTGAGCAACAGCTGCTGCCTAACTTAGGTACGAACACCTGCAAGGCAGAGGCAGCAGCAAAGGAACTTCTCATGTTGACCACACAGGCTGCACGGGCACTTGAGCAGGCAGGACAGAGAGGCTCAGGGTCCACTCTGGCAACTGGGGCCCTTGGAACCACGAGGTGATCTGCAGACAGCAGCTTTGATGCTCAGATGCATCACCTCATCATTGAAGGACTAGGAACAGCTGTGACACTTATGCACAGTCCCTGCCTGACCCTGCAATGATGATTCCATGCCAGGGCTGGAGAGAGAGAGAGTCCAAGCCACCAGGAGCCCCAGAGCTTCAGGGTCAGGACTGCCACACACAGAGGCATCTTGCCTTAGGAGGCCTGGACTGGACTCCATGGGGACATTTGCTTATGAGGTCAGCAAGAGGCCAGGATGCTGACCATCCCCTTCAGCCCTGGCTGGCAGGGGGCAGGGGCCACAGAAAGTGGACAGGCAGCAGCTGCCCTCTGGGCATGGTGTCCTGCTGAACATCCTTGGCAGTTCCAGGTGTGGCCCAGAATGCCGAGAGCTCATGAAACTCAGGAGTATTTCTGATTGGCTGCAAACAATGCTCACTTCTGCTCAACCCATAGGGAAGCACCAGAGATGCTGGGGCCCTGGGATCCCTTCGGTGACATGGAGACTGCAGCCAAAGACCCAGGAAATCTGAGACCTACAGTGATAAAGCCAGTGACACAGAAACTAAGGAGGCTTTTAAAAAAAATTATTTCCTGAATAAAAGTCTGAGAACTTTGCGTGTTGTAGCTCTGAGATTAGTTTTTCTATTACAAGGTGATGAGAGTAGGTAGTTTCTAAGAAAATTGGTAGGGAAAAAAAAAGATTCTTGTCTAGTTAGAATTATTAAATAGAGAGACAGATAAAATAGCTTCAGGCGCCATGATAGCAGCCCCATCTACAGTCAACCAATTAGTGAGCTGGAAGCCAGTGGTTTTATTTTTAAGCTAAGAAAGCACCTGCCTGACTCTATATGTGATAGCTGCCTCCTCTTCCTTAGGCTCCCTCAGCAAATTTTGTGCAGCTATGGAAGAAGCAATAGTCCATTTCCCTGAAAAGGGAAAAAGTTTTACAGCTTAGATGTCACTTGTGAGTGAGCTGCCAGATCTGGCTGTGTGACAACCCCCTAAGAGCAGTGTCTCTCTTTATTCAGCACAGTCCAGGGTGCGAGGGGGGCACTCTGAGGCCCATGGGCACCTGCTGGACACTGGCTGGAGCCCACTCACCAGGAACCCCACCATGTCCTCTAAATAAACAGTGTGCCCTTTTGAACATGAAGAGCCTGAAGCCACACTGAGTGCTGAGTCTGCACTATTAGACCGTCTTTTCTCTGTGTTCCCAACAGCTTGGGCAGTTCCTACAGGACTGAGAGAGGCTGGGTATGTCTGACCATGCTCAGGGAGAGGAGAGGCTGCTGAGTTTGTCATATATGGAAAGGTAGATGCAAGATAGGTAGATGTATAAATAGGTCAAAATTGACATGATAGATACATAAATGGGTGGTAGATGGTCAGTGATGATAGAGGTAGAAATAGCTAATTGGGATAAAAATTTGGATGGCAGCTACATACATGGATGATGATAGATGATAAGGCGTAGACAGATGATATAACATAGAGACAGAAAGCTAAGTGAGAGATACATAGATAAATCAATGATAGACATAGATGATAGACACACGTAAATAAGAGATGAATAGATGGATAAAGACTGAGAAAAATGAGTTGATATATATATGACAGATAATAGCAGGTCACGATAGAAGGAGATTGATAGAAACACACACGATAGATATAGACATATTAATAGGTGACAGAGATATATAGCTAGATGATAGAGTCTACAGATAGGTAGATAGAAGGTAGATTTCAGAGCTAGATGATGAGTGCATACATAAACAGGTGACAGAAATAGATAATAGATAGATAAATAGATACATAGATAGATAGATAAATAGATAAATAAATGATAGATAGATAGATAGATAGATAGATAGATAGATAGATAGATAGATAGATTGCAGGTGACAGATGGAAGACACAAACATAGACCATGGGCACACACATAAACACACTCGTCTCTCATACCTCTCAGCTCACACACCCACAATCACAAGCCACACCTAAACAAGCTAGCGTTTTTGTTGTGACCTCCAATAACCTCGAGTGCCAGCTGCCACCACCTGCCCTTGAAGCAGAATGCTGCAGGTGCAAATGACCTCCAGCCCCAAACCGCCAACCTGCTCCCTCTACCCCCAAAGCAAAGTCCGTGGGATGCAGCACAGTAGTGCGGCTCTCACAGCACACCAGGACCAGAGCAGGAGGACCCTTGGGGATGTTTTGATCTTGTCCGTACAACACCTTTTACCGAAGTTTCTGTTGCTTTCCTGTAGACGGTTTTGTCCAACAGAGTACTACCTGTTAAAAACTGGTATCATCTGTTACAAGGAAATCTAACATCCTTATCAACTGAGTTTAGAGGCAGGGAAGAAAAGGACCAGAGTGTTCTAGGACAGCAGGAAGAAAATCCAGTTGTGTTTCCACATGTAATATCCTTCTCAGAGGAGGGTAAAGTGGGCAAAGATAAATTCTTCCATAAGTATAACTAATGGTCCTTTGGAAATTAAATAATAGAACCAGAACAACTGTGTCCACCCAGATAGTGTCTGACACAAAAGTGAAGATGCACACCTTGCATCTAGCCATGGCACAGAATGTGAAATCAGGGAGCTGCCAAGGTGAAGATACTCCTGAATCCTCTTTATAATGCCCGGCCTGAGAGCGCAGGCTGTGGCCTCGTACTCAGTCACCCACTGAGCAACCCTGGAGATCTCTGTGGGGCAACTGTTTACCTTTTGCTTGCAATGACTTATTAGAAAGTGGCATTTAGGAGGATCCCTGCTTCTGTGGAAGGATATTATGTCTGGAAAGAGTGTGTGAATGTGTATGTGTATGAATAATTTTTATACATAATATATATGATCATAAGCCAGATCATAAGCCTTTGATCTAGGAATGTTCAGTTATACTGTTCTACCACCAACTCATGGGTGTGAATTAAACATCTCATCTGTCAACTATCAAGATTTTAAATATTTCACAATGGAATCATTTCTTGTCAACCATGCTCAGGCAACAAAGAACTCCTCGTAGAATGCCTGAGGAGGGGCATCTAGCATGCGCTTGAGGCAGAATAGGGAGTTATACTGGTGAGGCCAAAATATATGGTGAATATTTACTTTTTTTGAAAGTTTGCTACAGTAAAAGTCACATGACCATGAACCCCCCCTGAAAGTCCTCTCTCTGGCTTTAAGCACACTCATCCCACCGTCCTTGCCACTTTCTGCAGCAGCTCTGGAGCCCTTATTCCTGAGGGTCTGTAAGTTGTGCTATCCTGGCTGCCCCCACATCCTGAATTAATTCAGAATTTTTTCCTCTCATGGTCATTGTGACTTCGGAGAAAAGCCAGGCATCACACGGTGCCAGGTCTGGTGACCACGGTGCATGAGAACCCAATGTCATGTTTTCATAGTCTGCCTTTCTGTTGGATGGCATTCAGCATTTACCATATTTCTGATCACACCTCATTAGGACACTCAGGACAGAGGACTTCCAGAACTGCTGCAGAAAATGGCACGAATGATGAGATAAGTTTGTCCAGAGTGTGGGCAAATATTGTGAGAGGGATTTGTGGCAATGTGTCTCTTATAGTAATAAAGTTATTTTCATTAACATTCACTATATTTTTATCACACAGCATGCAACTGGGAGGGAGAGAGGAGGGAATGAAAACTAAGGAGGGGAAGAGAGAAAGGAAGGAGGCAGGAAGACACTGTTGGCATCAATGGTGGTAGTGTGGCTGTCAAAAGGCTTCAGTCAGGTTAACTCTGAGTTTGCCCAGAGATACATGAGGAAAAAAACAGAAAGAGGAGGTGAATATTTTAAATATATCAAGAATGAGAAAACAGATATAAAAGAATCATCTTAGCTGCTGGAGTCCTGAGCTTGAATCCAAGCTCCATCTGCCTCAAAATAAGACATACTCCAGGACTGGTGAGATAGCTCAGCAGTCTAAGAGACTGCCTAGAAAGCACGAGGACCTGGGTTCGATTCCCAGTACCTCATGTTGTGTCAGTCCCAGAAATTAGGCACAATGAGCCAGCCACCAAGACCAGGCATAGTGGTGTGCTAGGGAAGCTGAGACAGGAGAATGAGACAGGAGAATCACTGAGTCAGAGCTTCCAGGTCTGTCTATGAGACCCTGTATCAGATAGATAAATAAATAAATTTTTTTTTGTCTTTTTGAGACACAGGGTCTCACTATGCAGCTCAGGCTGGCCTTGAGCTCACTTTTGTAGCCCAGGCTGGTCTCGAACTCACACCAATCCTCCTGCCTCAGCCTCCCGAGTGCTGGGATTACAGGCGTGCGCTACCACGCCTGGCTAAATAAATAAATTTTAAGGACACTTCCCAGCAGGGGATGTCACTGTGGGCCACTGCACCTGAAGGAAGTGCCCTTACACTCTTCTTTAAATCTAAAATAACTACTTTTGGGGGGCAGAAGGTAATGAAAACTCATGGTCATTTTGTACCTTATTTGATTCTTTGAATTATTGTTCAAGGCAATAATTATTTAATAGATAATCATTTCAAGACTTTTTAAAAAAAAAAAAAAAAAACCCTTGTCTTGCAGAAATGGGGATTTGTTTAAACTCCTTAAACAGAAAATTCAAGTAAAAATTCTGAACAATTTTTCATTGAATCTTTTAAATTCCTGGAACATTTATATCAGGTTCAAACTAAAAATTTATGTATATAATTTTCAAATCAACTTGGCCTTTATTAATAGCCCTCTGTACAGAGAATAAAGAACAAAGTTGAGCAAATATATTAATATGTAGCCAAAACCAAATGGGTTATATTAGTGTTCATGTTGTTGCAAAGAGAGAACAGGAAGCTGCAAATACTGGCGCTTTAATTGAATCTCTCCGTAATTTTAAATTACTTCTAAAGCGTTTAAATGATTTTATGTACTCTATAGAGCTTTAGAAGAACAACCTGTTAAAAGTTTAATGGCAAGAAGTGATGCTGATTGTACTCAGAACAGAAGGAGAGAGGAAACAAGAAAGAGACCTTCTCTCTGGGCGGCACCCCTGCCAGCTGGTCCTGGGTGCATGTGTGTCATGTGTGTCACTGGCTGCACTGTGAGCTAAAGAGGCAGCCTGGGGCTGCCCTGGGCCAGTAGTTCAACCACCTCAAGCTTCGGACAGTTTATTCTTGTACTGACGTGACTATGTATTGAGAGTAGCACTGGAGACTGAGCCCAGGATCTTACACTGAACTAGATCCCCAGCCCTTTTTCCTTTTTATCTAGAGACAGATCTCCCTGAGTTACCCAAGCTGGACTCCAGCTTGCAGTCCTCCTGCCTCAGCCTCCCAGAGTGCTGAGATTACAGCCTCCCATCCCCACCCCAGCCTCTAGCTCTTAATGTTGGGCTGGACCTCAGATTCATTAGAAAGGACCTACTTTCATGGTGTGGATGTGACATATGCTTCCAGGGCCCAGGAACTCTCTGCTCTATCCCCAGGATGCCCCCTAGGGGCTGGGTAGGTTTTGTATTCAACACTGTGGCCCCTGGCTCCCCTTTTCTATAACCCAGTGAATGATCCCTGGGTTATGATAGTCACATGGGAGTCAGTGGTGACTCTCAGAAAGGAGTGACAACCTTAACAGAACCATGGCCACCACCACCCACCCCCAAGGGGCATATACAGCACACTCCTGTGACAGCCACTGGTCACCTACCTTCTGTAGGTGAACTCAGCACTCCCTCTGGCTGGTCTTCTGTGCTTCTTCCTACTCTGCAGATAGGGTTCATTTCCTGAATCCAGCCCCACTGTGTAGCAGGCATGTCGTTGTCCTTGCTCGGCCTGTGGCCTATGTCTCCAATGGGTCCTGTTCTCTCCATGCCTAAGCCACCACCCTGCCACCTAATGTCCTCCCAAAGGGCCACCTGTCCTTTTCCAGTTCACTCCACACTTACAGCCCATAGGGATTTCTGCAGTGCTGATCCAGCTGTGTCAGTTCAGTCCCTGAATTCCTGGGGCTTCCCAGAACCCTGGTGACACCAACAGCCCTAGCATGGCCATGGAGATCTGGGTGAGCTCTGCCAGCTCTGTCTGGAGCCACCTGGGTCTCCCAGGCCACAGTGCTCCTGTCTCTCTCTCTCTCTCTCTCTCTCTCTCTCTCTCTCTCTCTCTCTCTCCCTCTCTGTCTCTCTCTCTCTCTCTCTCTCCCTCTCTCCCTCTCTCCCTCCTTCCCTCTCTCTCTGTCTCCCCCTTTCTCCTTCTCTCCCCCTTCCCCTACCTCTATACCCTCCAAATATTGACTCCCTGGAATGGAGAAGCCCCCTCCTTGCCTTGTGGAATTCTCTACTGTACCCCTTGAAGTTAAGACATGGGTTGGCAGGACTCATTAAAATGACTCCTGAACAAACCATGCAGACAGATTTCTCAAACCATTCATCCTGCAAATATTCACTGCTTGCCTACTTACTTGACCCAAAAGGTGCTAGAGCAAGTATGTTACAGTTCGAGCGAATCCTCTCAAGGGAAAGGACTGGGACACCTCCTCTGAAACCAGAAGACAAGGCAGGACAAGGGGAACAGTGCACACTGCCTAATGTGGTCTCCAGTGCTGCCCTAAGTGTGGTATTCTAACCCTGTGTCCCTGGAAGTGGGGTTGGTGGAATCTGAACCCTAGGCTGGCCTTGTGGAGCAGTAGATATAAACCACTAAAGGATCTAGAAAATGCTGCATCTTTAGTATTAACTGAGGTGCAGTTCCAACTCACAACTCTAGAACTATGCTCTAGATTATCTTCTATAGCTACAAAATATTTCTTTTAACCTTGACTCAGCTGGGACTCTTCAAGCAATCCATGAAAAATAGCAGCAGTAAAAGGAAGAGATCGTGCAGACCACTTCACAGTCTCTGTTTATGTAGGGAGCCCAGGAACTGTCCAGGAGATGAAGGGAGAGCACCCCATCCGATCCCCTGTTTGAATTAAAATTGGATGAAAGAAAAGACCAAGTAAAAGATCACTAAGAATAACATAGAAGCCAGCCTTGAGACCTGGCATCCCTGGGATCTTAAACATGTGCATGTGCTCACCGAGGAAATATCTTTGAGGGCAAGTGAGTAGACTGTTTAAACCAAGATCAGAACAAAAGGATCAGAAACGCCGAAACAACTAAAAGAAGGATGCCAAAGAATAGAGCTCTAAGAAGAGCAGAGCTTTAGGCACTGGGGAAAATCTAATGCAGTCTTTCGCATGCCACTGTAAGTAGCTTAAATGGGGTTGCAACACTGAAGCGCAGACTCCTCATTTCTAATTCAGCATTTATTTCCCTTTTCACTCCTTAAAATACTTGGGACTTCCTTTTCAGCTTCCAGGCAACTGATGAATTAAGCAAACCTGAGAGTAGTGTTTAGAATGGTTCTGTGAGACCAAGTCACCGCTGGTCTGCACGCTCAGTGTCTGTATTCTGCATCACTTCTTAGACTCTGAATACAATCTGGAAAAACTAAGCTGAGTGTAACAGTGCACACCTGTCACCTCATCAGCTAGCAAGGCTGAGCAGGAGGATGGCCTGGAGTTCAAGGCCACCCTGGGCTACATACACAGGATTTTTTTTTTTTTCCCTGTCTCACTGGTGGTGGGCGCGGTGGCACATGTCTGAAATCCCAGCACTTGGGAGGCTGAGGAAGGAGGATTGATGTGAGTTCGAGATGAGCCTGGGCTACAAAAGTGAGCTTAAGGCCAGCCTGAACTATATAGTGAGACCCTGTCTCAAAAAGACAAGAAAGAAAGAAAGAAAGAAAGAAAGAAAGAAAGAAAGAAAGAAAGAAAGGAAGGAAGGAAGGAAGGAAGGAAGGAAGGAAGGAAGGAAGGAAAGAAAGAAAGAAAGAAAGAAAGAAAGAAAGAAAGAAAGAAAGAAAGAAAGAAAGAAAGAAAGAAAGAAAGACAGACAGAAAGAAAGAAAACCTGTGAAAATTCCAAGAGGCAGCTTCTTCCACAGGAAGATGTGGGTGGCCATTACCTCCTGAGTGATGACCCTTAGTAATTCTTGGAAGTTTCAGCTGTGTGCAGAGAAATGCCCCGTGCAGTTCTCATAGTTTTCAAGGATTGCATTTTATATAAAATGAGAAGAATACAAGGAGAGTGAGAGTGGCATTCCTACGTCATATCCCAGATAATTGGTGGTCATCCAGAGTCACTTTGGAGCAGCAGGGCCTTGCAGGCACCTGTCCCAACACCACCCTGTCTCTGGGAATGAGTAAATCTCCCTGTGCTGTGTGGACACAGGCTACGGTCCCTCCAGCTGGCCTGGCCGGCTCGCCTGGGAACCTGGAGCTGCCTTCCACACCCTAGCGCTTACTCTACTCAGCACCTCAGTTCCATTCCCAAGCTATTAGCGCCCTCTCCCTCGTTTCTTCATTTAGCAAGCATTTATTGAGCAACTACTGCATTCCACAGTGTGTGCTGGGTTCTCACAGGGCTGTGCAGAGAATTTGGTATGAAGACAGAAATGTCACCGCTCTGCTCCATCCAGAGTGACAGCCACTTGCCTCACATTGCCACCGGACACTTGACATGTGACAGGTATCCCCAAGAAATTAATTTCCTTCATTTTTTCATGTTAATTAAATAACTGCATATCGCTATCGGTTGCTGCTGCTCTAAAACAGGAGACTCGGTTAAGTGCCTCCGTTTCCCACCCTAAGGACTGGGGAGGCCGTGTGTGTGCAGCCCTGGTCTTACTCATGTACACCTCATTCTTCAAAGCCAGAAAGCTGTAGTTTGCTCCTTGTGAGATGTGCACTGAACAACTGACACCAGCCAGATCCTGGCCACCATGGGGCACAAGCAGCCCAGGAAGTTTCCAAGAGTCACTCGAGAAGCAGCAGCAGGCACAGACTGCAGGTCAGCTGAGTGGGATCCCTCTGCAGGGAAGAACAGAGCAAAGGCCAGGTTTATTGCTGGCAACCTTCCTTGGTGGCAGCTTCCCAGGTGAAAGACAAGTGCCCAGCTGAGGCTGAGGGTATCTGTGGCTCAGCGGGGCTGTATGTGTGGACAGGGACAAGACCTCCTCTGTTTCCCTTCTGGTGCCACTCTCTCTACTCTCAGAGGTGCTGAGTCTCTCCCATAGGGTCCTGAGGCTCCAAGGGGACCCTAGACTCAACATCCATGTCTGCAGCACAGTGGCAGATGATGGAAGGGAACTCACACCCCCGGCTGCATTCACACCACTTTGGGCCACACTTGAAGGTTACAATAAGACAGCATTCAACCTGCCCCAGCGCCACCTTCCAGGGCTTCTTGGGCTCGTCCCCAGGCTTCACTGCAGAGCTGAGGACCTCTGCCACTCTGAGCACGTTCCTGAGCCCCCTCATCCTCATAAGTAGGGTGAAATGTACCTGGGGCTTGGCCATTATTATCATATTAAAAGTAAACAGGAACAGGCAGTCAGCCAGAAGTCGCCACATAGGCAAGGGACAAAGGGAAGTGACATCCAAGAACCTCTGTGATTAGCGCTGTGATTTTATTCACACTGCTTCAAAGGAGGTAGAGAACAGTGTGAGCCCCCACGCCCACCCCCACATAAACTGGCAGGGAACATAGGATGGTGGTGCCCGGGGCTGCCAGTTTAATCCAAAGGGCTTGTGAGAGAGAAGATGAGGAAGTAAAACAGGTCCAGGTGAAAAGAGAAATTGAGCAAAGAGAGCAAAACCTACGTTTCACCGGAAAGTTCCCATGCTGAGAAAAGAACCTTCTGGAAGTGTAAGTGATTGAGAATTTCAGAGCAGTGAAGGTACTGGTAACATTCATGATCCAGAGAGGTAAACTGAGGCCTGGTCAGAGAACACGGATACTCTTGGTGCTGATGAAGGAAACCTGGCTCTCAGCACGGGGCATGCAGTCCCTCCAGTCCCTGCCAGCTGGGTTGCCTATCCCGGGAACCAAAGCCTGCTGGACTATGATTGTGCCACCCTGGGCCCTCGGGGACATTGTTACCTGTCCTTTTCATTCCTACCTGGCTTCCCACTTGCACACGCAGCTTGTCTGGCTCTCTTGCTCCCATATTTCTCTGCTTTGCCTTGTTTCTTCTCTCTCCTCCATCCTCCTTCCCTAAAGGAGTGGGAAGGTCAAAAGGACAGAAAAGGTCTCTGCAGGCTGGGGAGCACAAGTGGTAGATGTTGGCAGTGGCAGGTGCAATGGCAGCTGTGGCATGGAGCGCTGTGGTTCGGGATGGGGCAGCCTTCCTCCTGCACCCTGCACCCCAGACACTGGCCACGAGCTCCCAGCCAAATGTCATCACCAGAAGCCAATGACCCCAGGCTGTCCCCAGCCAAGCCAGCCCTGCTCCTGTCATCCAGTGTGAGGGTCAGCCCTGTGCCTACCTGAGCTTCAGCTTCCTCATCTGGAAAGCAGAGCAGCAGGGAGAGGAGCCCCTCCCATTTCTGGAGAAGCTGCCCTGGGGCCAGAAGACACAAGGCCAATGGCCCGTCATCATTCCCAGAAACCCAGATGAGGCCCAGGGACCAAGGCAGCCTGGAGAGCTGCTCATGAGTGCCTGTGGCCCGGGGCACTCCAGCACCAAGCAGACCATTTCAAGCCACGCTGATGGGCTAGGTGTCCTGTATGTGCCTGTCATCCTAGCACTCTGGGAGGCTGAGGCAGAAGGACTGCATGTTTCACACCAGCACAGGCAACTGAAGGACTTAGTGAGAAAGAAATTTTAAAGGGGCCTGGGGTGGAGATGTAGCTCAGTGCAAGGGCCCCAGGTTCAACCCTCAGTGCTATGAGAGGGACAGAGAAAGGCAGCCAATGGCTATCTTCATACATCATGGCATTATCTGGACCAGAAGGTTACAGCACAGTACCCCAAGAGGTAGGTGCTGAGGAAGCACCCCCAAGAGGTAGGTGCTGAGGAAGTTGGACTTTGCAAGCACAGAGTGTGGGCAAACCTGCCTGTGTCTGAGGCAATGGACCCAGAACCTGCTGAGCCAAAAAGAAAACCCGCAGGGAAGCTATCTCAGAAATCCTCTAAAAGCTTCCTACTTTCTACCCAGAATGCCATGCAATGATTTTTCCCTTCAGCTTAGCAGGGTCATTACAGTCACTCTTCTTTCTTATGCTATTCCTAAGGGGGATGGCACTGTAGTCAGGCGACCAGTCACCCCACATCTCCTGGCTGGCAGTGCTCTTAAATTCATCTCTCCCCTCACTGCACAGATGAGAACCTTGACATTCCAAGGGAAGCAGGGACTCTGTCCTGGCCAGTCCAGGGCAAGGTGGAAGGGACATACCCAGACTCAGGGTGCTTTGTGCTGTAGATCCTTCAGGACACTTGACGAATGACATTGTGTTTATGGAATGATGCAACCGTCAAGTCATGAGGGGGAATTGCCAGCAGTGTGTTCGTCCATGGAGGTAGGGCCACCCACCTCCTCGTCTTAGAAATAGTGATATTAGGGGCTAAAACCTTCACAAACTGTGAGCTAAATAAACCTTTCCTTTCTTTAAAACAAAGATGAAGAAATGATATTTAAAAGGAGCTAGTTTCTGGAAGGCTGAGGAGTGGCATATTTACTGGATAGCTGGTCCCCCAGGCAGTAATATCAGCAGAGGTGATTTCATGCCAGGCATATTTCTCAGTTGTCCCTGCCGTGCACTGAGTACCTAGCGCATCTGGACACAGAAGGAACCTCCTACGTGTTTTTCTTTCTTTTCCACTTCATCTGTAAGGCAACTACATAGCATGAGTATTTCTTGTTCTCAGCTGATGACTCTGAGGTCCAGCACTGGACATCCCCCTAGTGTGCCTGTCGTCCTGTTCCCAAGTTCCTGCTCCCAGCACCTGCCCAGGCCTGTCTCTCCTGGCTGGTAGAGATGGCTTCCATAACTGGCCAGGTGTCTGAGTATGCCGCCCAGGTTCCCTCGTTCTGTGGCTCCCCACAGAGCTGCCTGCTGGTGATCTGACTGCCCTCCTCCCCTCAGTTTCGCGCTCTGCCTCCATGCAGGGCTAGCTAAACTCCATCTGGCCTTCAGGTTTACACCCCCAATGTGCCTCTTCCACACACAGCTGGCCAATGCCATGGCTTTTCCGACCTTCCAACTTGATCACATCACCAAGGGGATGGAAGAGTTCAAATGGCTCCATACTTCCTGCATAGACACCCAGAGTCTCATACCTGGCCTGCACTTTATCAGAGGCTCTGTGGTGCTCATCTGTTGCTTCAGCACCACTCTGTGGTGGGGTGAGCGCAGCTTCTCGGGGGTGAGCAGTACTAAGTGGATCTAAGATGGTGCCATTGGCACACCCAAGTCCCCATTGGACCTCAGATGCTGGGACAAGGAGCTGTCATACCTGAGCCCCCAAGGCTCCAGGGGTCTGCACAGACTCAGCCAGCAGCCAGGTCACACACCATGTGATATTTGTCTGCAGGACTTTCACCTCTCTTTTTTCTCCCTAATTAATTGCAGCATATTTAGGATTTCCAGAAAGAGAATAATAAGGCTAAGTTGACAGCATAACTTTGGAAAATTTCTCTTTCTCCAGGAAATTTTGTGAGCTGATGCCATAGCGGTTTTACCCAAGTTTAGGCCAATTTTAGCCTGATTTGGTGGTGACTGCCATTCACACATAGATCATCCTCTTTGAAATTCTGGAGGTAGACTGAGCCTGTCCAAGATGGACAGGGAGCCACACAACTTCCTCTTGCAAACAAACTACAAGTGAATTCATGGCTTCTCTTCTCTCTGTAGGTCATCATGTCCACAGGTATACTCTTACCTACAGCAAATACAAACCCAAAACTCATTCACAACCCAGCACACGTTTCTAGTTTAAGTAAATCCTGTAAGTTAAAAGAGCATGTATAAAGTCAGTATTGTTTTAAATATATATCACACATGCAGTATATCTGGTAAAATGTTTTAAAAAATTGAATTTGCATTGTCAGCTGCATGCTACACAGCTCATACAAATGTCTCATAAACCATGTTCAGGAATCTTGCCAGGACTTCCATAGCATCTGGAACCATAGCAGTGAGGAACTAGGAAACCCAGAGCAAATGTTAATGGCAGCAAACAATGCAAACTCTGTTGCTTTGTAATGTAATTTCCATAACAGAATTAAACACTTGTGTGACATGTGGGTCCACTCATCACTCTCTGGCACCCACCTCGATGTCATTCATGCTCAGCCTTAAATGTCCTCAGCAGGATCTCCTATTGTTCTGATCCTTAAAGCCAATAACACAACTCTCTCTCTCTCTCTCTCTCTCTCTCTCTCTCTCTCTCTCTCTCTCTCTCTCTCCCTCTCTCTTTCTCTTTCTCTCTCTCTTGTCTCTGTCTCTCTCTCTCTGTCTCTCTTTCTCTTTTTTATCAGTGTATATGGTTGTCCCTTGGCTAAAAAAAGAAAAACACAAGATAAGCAGCCCCAAGAACCAGCTCCCAAGCGAAAGCCATTTGCAGTGAAAGCAGACAGCTCTTCGGTGGACGAATGCTACGAGAGTGATGGGACGGAAGACATGGATGAGAAGGAGGAGGATGAGGAAGAGGAGGAGGAGTTCTCTGAGGACAATGAGGAGCAGGGGGACGAGGATGAAGAGGATGACGAAGTGGACCGGGATGAGGAGGAGGAGGAGATCGAGGAGGAGGAAGAGGAGGAGGAGGAGGATGGAGAGGATGTGGAGGAGGAAGAAGAGGAGGAAGAGGAAGATGAAGAAGAAGAGGAGGAGGAGGAAAACGGTAATCTTTAAAATACTAGCAAAGTGTCACATGGTGACGTAGGCATGGTGTTGGGTGTGAATTCTATGGTGTTGACAATCCCTAGTACCCTAATGTTGCTATAAGAACAAATCGGCTTGATCACTACTGAAAGGATAATATGCTTAAGAGCACTGACTTAGAGGACTTATTTAAATTATCCTCTAGGCTTTAAATTCTGTTTTTTGCTTTGGTGGTCACAGCAATTTACTGAGATATTTATGGTGTACATATTTGATTAGCTCAGCAAAACTGAGCAAGAAAGTAATTTAGCACCCTGGGCCATTGGTTTTCCATTCTCTTGAGAGTTCTTTGCCAGGAATCTCTTGCTGACCCAAGGGGTCTGTGGGATACCCTTAGTCTACCCACCTCCCAGGCAGAGGGTCCTCTCCCAGTGGCTGTTAGGTGGGCTTTGTCAATTACCACAGCTTGACTTGGTGCCTGTCCTCTGGGAAGGATAAAGAGAAATGCAGTGGAGAGAAAATTGTCATTCGCTTCCTGTCTGGGGCACCCAACACTGTATCAACTGCCATACAGAGCTGGGAGCACATCACGGTGCACTTGAGATGACTCTCACCTTCCACCCAACTTCTTGTCAGGATAAAACTCAAAACTATGACTTTGAAATGCCCTTTCCTTAGAGTCATTTCTTTTCTATGAGGAGTGTTCTCAAGAGCCTAGAGAGATGTGGCTGGCTCACAGCCTGCCTCCTAGAAACACACCAAAATGGTGACAATGTGGCCATGTGACAATGTATGGTCTTCCCCTTGCTTCTTGGACTCAGAGCTCTTCAAGAATCTCAAGTCCAGGAGAGGGAACTCCTCAACACAAAGACCATCATTTGAGTCGCTAGAAAGCCTTGAATCACAGAGCTGCAGGTCCTGTGGGCAGACAGGCAGGACTGTTTCCCACTCAGATGTCACAGCATCTTATAACAAAGCCAGAATTTTATGCCATGATTGTAGCCTGATTCAGTGACTTAAAATGCTTACAAAAACAGACTGGGAGATAGCTCAGTGGTCTAAGCTTCTGCCTGGCAAGTGCATGAACCAGAGTTAAATCTCCAGTGCCCTGTGCCATGCCAGCCCCAGAACCCTGGGCATGCTGTGCTTGTTCCTAAACCAGGCATGGTGGTGCACACCTGTAATCCCAGCAAATATAGAGGCAAATATACATATGTAACTAGACATATAGACATATGCATATAAATTGCATAAATTAAAATATACTCTTCCCCAATTTGTAAGAATATATGTTTGTGATACATAATAATCACATTTCCTTAGGGGAATTATTACATATCTATCACAGCTTAATCACTTTTATTCCTTTTTTCCCAGAACCTCCCCTCTGTCTCCTTTCCCAAAGCCTGTTCCCCATATTCAGAAATTCTTACTTCCCTGGATGCTACCATCTCCTCTAGCCTTTGCTCCTTAAATTATTTACAGTTTAAGCTTCTCATAGAAGAGAAACCATAACATAGTCAACCTTCCAGGTCTGACATCTGACATTTTACTGACTTGACACTATAAGGCATCACAAGAGGAAGATTTAACAACGAATGGGAGGCACTGGCCCAGACAGTGGAGTTGTTACTGCCTCTGCCTACTCCATGCAGACAGAATACACCACTGCCACTACTGAGATGCTGAGAATTAGAAGCCCAAGTTTTGTGCAGTGGGACATATAGAGAGTTGGAGAGCAGGCCGGCCAAGGGAATCATTTGCCAGTGCCATGTCAGATGCCTGCAGCTTGAGGCAATAGTATCAGTTGAGATCCATGCATGGTTTGTATGTTGGCTTATTATTAAGAAGGTCTAAAGTATTGCTTTTTAAAATGTTCGTGCTACTTAGAAGGCAATAGACATTAATATTTCAAGTTATTAGTTTTTTGTGCTGTGGATTAAGGTAGAAGTTTCAAGATATGTGTCACCTAACCAAGCATCTTAATCAACTTTCATTTCTGCTCCTCACTGTCTAGGCTTGAACTTTTCAAGCTTAGTTTATTTAAAGTGATTGTGCAAGTAATCTACCTTCCAATGTACAAAGCAGCACATTTGGAAAAATTGTCTTACTGAAATAGCATTAGAATGTCACTATCTAGAGGTGGATTTTGTGACTTGAACACTTGCAACCTGATTGCTTTAAAAAGCCAGGTAACTTCTCAAACCCCAAGACATTTTTGCTGAACTAATTCAAGCAAGGCTATCATAAATGGGTACCTGACAGTTATCATCAGAGGACTGCATGTTTAGGGTGAGGGTCCCAAGATGGCTAATTTCCTGAGCACATCTGGCATGGTGACCACACGTAGGCATGAACAGGTGAGCAGGGAGGTCCCAGAATGCCTGGTCCCAGGAGAGGAACAGAACACAGGATTCATTCTAAGCGACTGGTACCAGGTTCCGATGCACAGAAGCATCTGCTGCACAGCGAGGCAGTGCCCACACTCATCCACCACCTGGACTTTAAGTGAATCCCTGAACACCTGGCGCTCAGTGCAGCCCCAAGGAACCGCTGTGGAGTAAACAAGCAGCTGCCAACATAAGACAGCCGCATTCACCTGCTGGGTGTTCACACACTCCCCAGTATCATGGGCTTTATCCCTTTCAGACAGCCTCTACTGTGAACACCAAACCCAGGAGCTGTCAGAGTCAACAACAATGTGTGTGTGTGTGTGTGTGTGTGTGTGTGTGTGTGTGTGTGTGTCTCACAGGGGACACTCCCTTGTGACTTTGAGTGCTGCCAGTTCTCTGTAGGGGACACCAGAGGCTTGTTTGATTTCCAGACCTGCTCCCTGCTTCCCGGAGAGACTGGTACAGGGACAACCTTTCTGACACAGGGAGAAATCTCCATGGAGGCCCCCCACAAGCTGGTACTCTGAGACACCATTTACCAACCTTGCACGTTTAAATTCCCAGTGGATTATTCTTCCTGTATTTCATAGCCCACGAGGGTCAGGAATCTGCAGAAAGATTCTAGATCAAAAGAGTTGGAGAGCTTTGTTCATCTAGCTGTCATTTTTCATGAACACACTGTTAGTAATGTTTTATTAAAATATGGCTTTGAACAGCATCAACCCGCTGGCCTTCTATTCCCCTACCTTCCTCAATAAGCACATAATAGTTTACTTTTCTGCAAGAGTTCATACCACTGTCACCATCAACAAACACACACCTGTGCAGTGGTAGGAACATCTTTAATGTGGGGGTCCCAGTGAAAGCACAGGATGCCAGCAGTGAACAGGAAAGATACCTCCTTAGTGTGATCACCATAGGGAAGAAACTCTTCTTGCTCCTTGGGGACATCACAGCCTAACTTGCCTGGAGCAAACAGCATGCCCCTCTAGGGTAGACTGCGCCTAGTTCCTAACACACACAGGCACAGTGACTTGTAAGGTTAAATAGGGGACATTCACAGAAGACTCCAGGTGTGATGCAGACAGACCCTCTCCATAGTGCAGATAACCACCAAGTGTGGAGAGATCAGGGATGTGACAGGGGCCCAAGGACAGAGCTTCTGCTGTCACCAGCAGGTGCAAAGTCTCGGGTTATTTATACAAATCACATGCTGTTATTTATACAGCCAGGGAAGCATTTTCCACCTTGATTATAATTTGAAATGTGGAGTTCATTGAGAGATTCTGTTTTAGACAAAACAAATTTATACAAATCACTAGATAGTTACAAGAGAAGCCCACAGGATGTAGAGAGAACATTATTTGTAACTTGGAAATAACGTATTTATTCTCATTCCAAGGCTCCTCTGGTGCTGTAGCTATACATAAACCAAAGCCCTACTAATAATGTGCATTTCTCGTGAGTATATTTCTGTGCAGCATTGGCCAGAGCCTCGCATTTGATGATGCAGCGAGAGTGGGGTAGAAGCTGTGCAGAAACTGTCTTCCTCTCCTTGTACTAATTAGAAACTGAGGCTCATTATTTCCTGTAAGTGGTGGCTACATAGTCGCTCTGTTGATGGTTTTTCTTGGTACAGACTTTGTGTTCTTGTCACTGTTTTCTGCTTACTTGAGCAACAGCAGAGAGCATCTGAATAATTCAGATTACATTCAATTCACATTTAATCAGTTGTCTCATGTTTATTATACAGTTGACCCACCCAAGGCTGGCCTTGGGGACAGAGAACTTATTTTCAAAATACATAGTAATGGTCTAATACCACATTTTTTTAAATAAAAACACCCTATCCTAAAGGTTTGTAAGTTATAGCTCAGGGGTCATAGACTTTTTTCTAACAGCTGATTTTGCATATATTTTGACAAATGTGCTATGGGAGTCCCATAATTTAATAAATGTGGATTAAATGGATATAGAGTCTAGTGAGTTATGATTCGTTTTCGTACTCCAGTCCACTGAAAATTTTAATTATTTAAAGATATAGTTATATATGCACATATATTTAGGTATCTGCATTATAAATATGCAGTCCTTTTGTGCAGGTGTCTTATCACCCCATAGCTGGAAAGGAAAATTCTAGAAGGAAAGATAGAGACTAAAGAAGGCAGCTATGCACTGCTCTTTACAACACACAGCTGTTTCTTTGAAAGTTCTACTTCTTGGGCTAAAGAGATAGCTCAGTGGTGTAAGTGCCTGCCTAGCAAGTGCAAGGCCCCAGACATGATCCCAGGTACCACAAAAAAAAAAAAAAAAAAAAAAAAAAAAAAAAAAAATCCTTCCTTTCAAATTCTTGGGTAAACCTGCAGAGCCCTTTCCTGTCTAACTGTTTGCAGTGCCAGGACTACTTCAGGCAGGTAGCCTTTGGAAGATAGATCCTGGTTCCAGGAGTAAGTGAGGTCCCCTGCAGTGAGGTGGCTTTGTGGGTGGCCTCAGGGCTCCCCAGAGCACTGTGTCTATATCAATTGGTGTGTACGATGGCTCTCTGGCCAGTAGACTCTGGCAAAGAGTGGGTTATCTGAGGAAAATGGTGACTAATTATGCTAAGAACTTTCTCGGATGTACTAAGTGATTTCTGGAGACCAGGCAAGGCAGCAGACCAGAGGCAGAGCCACAGCATGGGGTGCAGAGCCAAAAGAGGCAGGCTGTTCTCGTTAGATGAGTGCATTGTGACTCTCTTTGGTCCACTGTCATGGTCCAGTGACCATAATGGCCACTGATTCCAACTTTAGACTCTGTTCCCTAGGCTCTCACCACCATGAAGCAGTCCCCTGCCTGAGATTGTCTTCCAGTGGGGCATTTCCGGGGCAGCAGAGGAAGACTAAATTTCGTAGAGAGTGGTTCCTTCACACAGGTGGTACACAAGGACCCAAGTCGCCAGAGCATCCTGATAATTTGTGACAGACAGGACTGAATGTCCATGAGGAAAATCTGAGGGCAGAAGATGGGTGGCCCGTGTTATGGCCTCTGAATTCCCTGACTTCCCTTTCAGCTGCTGCTCTTCATATTGATTAGCCAATTAGCCTCTTCCGTCGTTCACTGGGAACTGTCCCTGATGAGGAAGGCAAGCTGAAATGCAGACAGACTGTGCAAATCAGAATTAGCCAGCCCGTTTTCCACTACAGTCAGCAGAAAAGGCAATGAGTTCTGAGACCAACATAGAACAAAGATGATGTGTTTA
Source organism: Myocastor coypus (assembly GCA_004027025.1). Taxonomy (NCBI): domain Eukaryota; kingdom Metazoa; phylum Chordata; class Mammalia; order Rodentia; family Myocastoridae; genus Myocastor; species Myocastor coypus. Next base: position 113,596 of record PVJA010001090.1, on the reverse strand, counting down.
GTATGCAAGGCTTCAAGCGAAGAAAGACTGTGGACACCACTGGGAGGACGAATATGGTGATCTTTCTTTATGACTTAAAAGTTAAGCTCTCCCTGTGCCCGCGGGTATTCAGAACCCTGATATATTGATAGAGATGGTACTCTGGTAGCCACAGGACCTTTCTAGGGATCGGTCAGCAACAACCTACATTCTCCCTGCAAACTAATTTTACATAACTATAAAATATAATTGTATCTTATAGTTCAGACCCCTTGATACAAACCAGAAAACTTGCTGAGCGTGTAGCATTGTGTACATTTAAGATTCAAATCATATGCACAGTACTACAGAAATATCTTTTCTGTCTTATAATGAAAAATAAGACTCAGTCTAAGAGAATAGGCCTACCATATTATTTACCTTGTCTTCTGGATTCCCAGTAAAGAATTAGCAGCTTATTTGGTTATCTTATTAATTTAATTTTCATAGAAATTTTCATTTTCAAAGAAGCATGAGATCTAGGAGAAGGTACATTTCACACCCTTGAGTGGCCTGTCCCGAGTGGATCACCTTGCTCACATTGGATGCTAGGTTCAAATAGTTTGATGCGGCCCTCATCCATGAGTGTGAAGGCCTGTGTGCACATCAGTGGCTCATTTTCTACATGTGTGCATTTCCTGAGAGAGACAGAGACAGAGACAGAGACAGAGAGAGGAATTGGTACATATACATAATAAATCTTAATTCCATTTTATTTTTTATTTTTTAAAAAGGAATAGAAATAGGGAGCCAGTGAGGTAGTTCAGTAGTCTGAAGCGCCTACCTAGGCAAGTTTAGGCAACCACAGGGACCACAGTCCAATCCCTGGCACTATGTGCTGTGCCAGCCCCACCCCCATGGCAGGCTGAGCTGGCCATAACATAAATAAATAAAGTTTAAAAAAAGTTTAAAAATATTAGAAACAATACAGAATTTCACTAAACAAAATGATAGAGAATTCAACAATGGTTATTGTATTGCGTATTATTGTCTTCAAATTAGTTGTTCAGATTATCAGATGTAAGCAAGCAAAATTGATCAAGGAAAATTTTTAGACTTTTATTCACATTAGCTTTCACCTCTGCTAGTAATGAAAAAGTCAAAGCTTTAATTGCTCCCTTCATTAGACCAGCAGAAATCAACAGAACAATTTTCCACACTATCCTATGTATATACAAGTATATTTCTTTGTCCCCTTCCTTCTTTCTTTCTTTTCTCATTTCCCTCATCCCAATTGTTCCCCCCTTTAAACAGTTTCTCCCCCTTTCACAGCATCTATTGTACCTTTCATATTGTATTTTCTCTTTCAGTTTCTTATACTAGGGAGACAAGAAGATGTTTACACATGTGAGTCTGATTTATTTCACTTATGAGTATGGTCTCTAGTTGCCTGTACTTACCTATAAAAGCCTCAAGTTCATCTTTCTTTGTAGATGAGTAATACTTCATCATAAAAGAAATACCACATCTTTTTATCCATTTTTTATCCATTAATGAATAATCCATTTATCCATTAAACCCAATGCTTAGTTGATAAGCATTTGGGTTTTTCCAAGATTTAGTTATGACAAATTGTGTTGCTATAAACGTGGATGCACATATATCACTGTGGCATAATATTTTTAGTTCTTCTGGAAAAATATCCAGGAGTTAAGTAGTTGAGTTCAATGGGACCTCCATGGCTGACAAGACAGCTCAGCAGGATAAACTGCTTGCTTGGGCAAGCTTAGGCAAGCAAAGGGACCGCAGTTCATTCCTGGCAGCACATGAAATGCCAGCCCCGCCCCCAGGCATGCTGAGTCTGCCACAGGGCCCAGGCTTAGTGGCACACACCTGTAATTCCAGTGCTCAGGAGGCTGAAAACAGGAGGATCACTTGAGTCTGAGCTGCATAGTGAGATACTATAATAACTAAATAAATTTTTTAAAAATTGGGACCTCCAATCCTAGTGTTTTTTGTTTGTTTGTTTTTGTTTTTTAAAAAACTTTTTTTGATGTATTTAGTACAGGGTCTATAGGGTGTAGTGATACATCATAGCGATCCTCCTGTTTTTGGCCTACCAAGTGCTGGGATTACAGGTGCATGCCAACATGCTGAGTCTCAGTCACCATCTCAGTGCACTGTGGGCACAGCACACTGGGGATTGAACCCCAGGCTCTGTGCCTGCCTAGGCAGGCGCATTAGTCCACTGAGCTATCCGGCTGCACCAATTCTAGTGTTCTGAGGAATCTTCAAACTGATATCCCTAGTGGTTGTACCAGCCTGCACTTCCACCAACAATGAAGAAGGTCTCCTTTTCCCCCACATCACCTCCAGCATTTGTTATGGGTTGACTTCTTGATGATAACCATTCTTTATAGCATGAGATAGAATCTCAGTGGTATTTTAATTTGCATTTCTTGAATGACCAATGATGTTGAACATTTTTCATGTATTTATCTGCCATTTTGATTTCTTTGTCTGAGAAGTATATATTCATTTCAGATGCCCATTTTTTGATTGGGTCTTTGAATTTAGGGGGCCTGATTTTTTTTCAATCTTTATATGTCCTTTGTCTGAGGGACAATAAACCAAAGTTTTTTCCCCAATTTGTGGGTTTTCCTTTTATTATGTTGATGATTTCTTTTGATGTACAGAAACTTTTATAAAAGATGAGATCCCAGTTGTTAATTCTTTGATGTATTTCCTATATTTCTCATGCAGCTTGGTTTTTGTTCATTAACTCTCTGCCTACCCCTACCTTCACAATTTCTACCTACTTTCTCCTCTAGAAGATTTAGTGCTCCTATTTTAATATTTAAATCTTTGATCCATTTTGGCTTTGGTTTAGTACATGGTGCTAAGCATGAATCTGATTGTAGCCTTCAGAATGTAGAAAGGGGCCAAACATGTTCACTAGAAGAAAGATAACCTCTTTAATGAATGGTCCGGAAGGGGTCTTTTTGTTTGTTTGGTTGGTTGGTTGGTGTTTTTAATGAAAACAAAGTACAATCACCAGATGAAAAGTGTGGTGTAGCCTATACAGGTATTCACATAAAAACTGCTAAGTATGAGTCTTCACAAAGAATTAGATATCATAAACTGAGACAGCAGTATGAAGACTTGAATTTGAAAGAATCTAAGGCTTATATATTAAAAATCACTACCCTTTGTGTCCACAAGGAAAATTGTCTCTATGAATGTTTAGAAGCAAGTCAGAGTTTCTCTCTCTCTCTCTTTCTCTCTCTCTCTCTCTCTCTCTCTCTCTCTCTCTCTCTCTCTCTCTCTCTCCTAGTAATGAAACTGAGTGAATAAGAAGTTAAAAAAAGGCTTCTGTGTCCTCTGTGTCTCTCAACCTACCAACCTCAAGGAGATGCACATTTCCCACCCCTGAGAAACAGAGCACTGGGATTTTCAAAGATCCTTTTCCATGCTCTGGTTTATGACCATGAACAGCAATAAATAATTTTGCTCTAGAAGCAAACAGTGCTCAGGGATGTGCAATTAATTTAGAGACTCTGACCACTGCGCGCATAAGAGAGACAGGCAGGATGACACTGTGTAGTCAGGTTTCCTGTCACTAGGGCACAATATTTGATCCCCACAATTTAAAGGAGGAGGGATTGGATGTGGCTCGTGGTCCCATGGGTGGCTGGCTCCATGACAGGAACACCATGGTGGTAGGGCGGGGAAGAGGAAAGTGCTTAGTTCATGGCATCTGGAAAGCAGAGCTGGGGAACAGCACCAGAAAGGGAGAAATCAGGGACCTGATACAGACCTCAAGGTCACCCCACTATCCTCACCCAGACACTCCCAGAAGTGGCTTCTACAAACCTCCTGCTACTTGAAGCCAATCAAGCTGGCAAGTATACTTAACCATCACAGACACACAGAGACCTAAAGCCAGAGGAAAAGAAAGAAATACAGAGATAACAACAGGCAAAAGTGCCTGTGTTCCAGCAGATCCCAAACAACTCTTGAGTGAGCCAACATGACCTTCCTACTACACCTAAACAAACTTTGACAAGCCAGAAACCTAAACACCATGTAGGGATCTGCTGATCTTACTGCAAATGGGTCAATGCCGGGGAGACACGGTGGAAAGAATGAGAAAGATAGACAAGACAAGAAGTTGGGCTAGGTGGTTGTCAGCCTGCCTGATGGGCCAGACTAACTCAACACACACAGACACAATCCTTTATTTATACTTCTACAAAGTTTGCATCCCGTGACACAAGGCTACCCAGCAACCAATAGCTGGCCTGAACTAGACAGGATGTTTTTCTCAACAGGATGTTTTTCTCAGCACTGGGGTGGCTTTCTGCTCCAGGCAGGGAAGCCTACTCCCATGTACACACATTTGATCAAATTCCTGGCTCCCTGCTGCTCCCAATAACACCATAACGGAGAAAGACCCCCCAAGACTCCACGAATAAGTGCAGTTGCTTTTATTCACATTGATTTTGACCCTAATGAGTGAAAACTTTAATAGACAAGCATAAGTCATAATTTCTTTCTGTTGTTGTTGTTGTTGTTGTTTCTGTTCTGTTGTTGGTGGTGGTGTTGTCGTTATCGTCGTTGCTGCTGCTGCTGTTGTTTCTTCAGTTTACTTTCTAGCTTTCATGGAAATTGTTGAATCGTGGCTTTGCTTACAAAATGCATGATATTTCGCCAATAATCCCCTGTGGACCCAGAGAAAGCCCTGCAATCTCTGCCCGTGGCCTTGCAGTCCATTGTTCCCTACAAACCTAGTTCTAAACCTCAAAGGGTCCTGTGGCATCAGGCATTCCTGATGAAGGGGAGCATGCAACAGACACAGCTGCAGCAGAGCCTCCCTGGTGACCCTGTCTCCAGCCATCTTCCCTGCCTTCCTTCCTCTGTGCACTAATGTGGTCGACGTTAACTTAACATCACCCCTGCATCCAGTTCGTTCTCTACAAACCACTCCAGGCATGATGTCTGCTGCTAGGTGGCTTAGGTAAGCATAGGTCCCAAAAATACATGTGTGTCATAATGTCACAGTGAGACCACAGCCCCTAGGAGCTTCCACCATCTGGCACTGTGCCAGCCAGTGGACCATGGTCCCTAAGTGTAACCTAATTAAATTGGTTTATTAAGTTTGAATCTGAACTGATGGAGAAGATGTCCTGCTGCATATTCACCTTGCCCTTCAAACCAGCCACCTATACAGGCCATTCATAGCTGGCAGCACCCTGTATGGACCTGGGATGTGCTGCCTCTTCTGCCCAGCTGTGCATGCCCCCCGGCACTGTGCACATGTGTACATTCCTGCAGGTGCATGCTGGTGTCTGACGCAGGGTGCTCCAGCCCTGCTGTCACCTGCTCTCACCTGCACCTCCTGCTGCTCACCCACTACCCCTCCATGCCGGCCATAGCCGTTGCACACGTGGCACACGGTTCTCTCTCCAGTCCTCTGCCCTGTGAGCTCTGCCCTGGAGCATCTTCCCGAGACCCCCTCCTTCTCCAGGGTGCTGTTCCCATCCCCTGTTCCTTGCATCCTCCCCTCCTGAGTGCCCCCTCCCCCAGCTTGTGCACCTTCCCTTTTGCTTTGTTGTCGCAGCACCATCACTCTACGCAATCATAGTATATATTTACATTCTGTGCATCTTTACTTCTCTCCTCCATTACAGTTTCCATGATGCAGGGATGTTGTCCTCTGGGCTCCCAGCTCAGCTCTAAATATGACCACAGAGACAGCTGTTAGAAGAACAAGTGAACATTATTTACCTTCGGTCAGCACCCAGGGCCCAGGGGGCTGGCTTTGTGTGCTCTTCCATCTGACACAGGGGTGTGAGAGGCTCTCCTGTTCTAAGGAGTGAGGGTTTCTAGAAACACCAGTGCTCAACCCAGCTGTATGAACAGCTGGCAAACTCCACACCTGTCTCAAGGGTCAGGAAGATACATTCCTTGGCCTAGGTTCCTTGTACAAGATGGTTCTGCCCTGTCTTCCATGTCAGCTGGAGCATGAGAATGCCCAGCCTCTTTCTTCTAACGGAGCAACTGAAGGATTCAAGGCACAGATGGGAGCCTGGCCTCCAGCCCTGTAGTATCAGCTGACTCCGAGAGACTCGCTATAAGTGCCAAGGGCAGGGCCGGGAGGCTGAGCTCTCTCAACCCATGGCAGAGACATGGATGACAGCAGAGTCTCCTGGAGTCAAGGGGAAGACTGGTTAGAAAAGACAGAGTGAGACAGCAGTAGTGAGCACTCACTCACAGGGTGGAAACAAGGCAGGCGTCTGGGCATGCAGAACGATGGCATGCAGCCCCAAGGCAGCTACAAAAGCCGGAAATGCACTTAGAGCCGTTGTGTGGCACCCCAGGATCACCACCATCAGGGCCAGAGAGCACCTGCTTGGAGGAATGGACTGCCTCTCCAGGGGCACTCACTGTTCTGGCTGCAGGGGGTGCTTATCTCTTGCAGCAGCACACAGTGGGAACAGAGAGCCCTGGAGGAAGGCAGGGGCCCATATCTGAGCAGGCCCTGGTCTCCATGTCATCTAAAAGTATGAGCTTTATTGTCCCACCAACCATGGGCAAGCAGTGTCTTCCTCCACGCACTGAACAGTGGCAGACACGGAACCCACCAACCATGCCATCTCTGGAAGACAGAGAAAGACAGTCAATGGGACCAGACAAACCACTACAGATACTCAGATCAGCCCAGTCCTAGATTTTTCCTAAAAGGGAGTATTTCTACTTTCCTTTGTTCAAAAAAAAAAGGTCCTAGATAATTTTAAATAATTATTATAGGGTCTAGAAAATCACACACTGGCTATCAATCATTCATTTTAAACAACCGAGAATTTTTGTTAGTCTCCAAAAATGCAATGCAGATATCTCTCCCTTCAAGGCCCTCAGTAGCAGGGGTCTCTTCTTGTCCCCAGATCCTGGCCCTTCCCCTTCACACCCAGGAGGTGGGGCTCCTTGTCACTCCTACAACGTTGCTCCAATGTTGATTGGCACTCAAAGGTCTGTGATTGCAAAGATTCCACCCTAAGAGGTCGGAGAATATGAAAAAATAAGTGAAGACTGAATTCAACCTTGAGCAAATACAATCACCAGAGAAGAGGGCCTTGGGGACCCCCTGGCAGTGCTTCACTCAGAGATGAGACCACACAGGGATCACTCAAGTGAGGACCTCACTGTTACTGAAGGTGGGTTCATCATGGAGTGGTTGCTTCTGGTCCCAGGATCTGTAGCCCTGTAGTGTGATGTGAGAGCCATGAGTGGGGCCTCTCTGTCTCTCCCTGTAGCTCTGACATCCTGTGATGGGAAGAAACAACAGAAGCAGACCCTAATCCAACATCAGAATGGATATTAGCAGGTCGGTGTAGGGAGTCATAAAGGTCCTGTGTCAGCTGCATCAAGTAGGGCTCCCTAACCCTGGCAGGAAGGCAGAAAGCAGCCCAGCTGCAAAAGATGTGACACAGAGCAAGGGTAGTTGGTGTGAGGTGGTGTTACAGTGCCTCCCGTGGCTCCTGCCAGCCATGTCACTCTCCACTTCTCCACAGCGCTGGGTCCACGTGGACCTCACAAGGCTGAAGAGGTTCTCCAGCTGAGAGCATCCAAGTGGGCCAGTGGAGGACAAAGGCAAGGCTGAGAGTGGGGTACAAGGGTCCTAGTGCCAAATGCAGCACTCAAGCTGCCCCAGTGTGGGGTCTCAGGGAGAACTACAGCAGACAACCCCTGTGGGTTTCATCATCCAGAATACTGAGGACACTGACCAGGGCTGATGGCCCGCATTCCAGATCAGCCCACAAACATGGTTGGCTGGGAGTACAAGACCACAGGACCTTGGTTAGCAGGGCAAGAAGGTTGAGTTCCCCAGGTCCCTCTCTGCACATCCCCTGACAGTTCTCACTTGCTTCCTGTCTCTCTGCTTGTCCAGCTCCCTAAAATCCCTAGAGTTGTGGGTTTGGGCTTCCTAGAATGAGCCCAGGACTTCCTTCATTTTCTACTCTCTTTTCCATGTTGGAATGGACTTGACTTCCTGAATCAGAGCAAGGCAAGTGGAAAGGCCTGGCTGAACTGCAGTCCAGCACCAGCCACAGAGGCAGGCAACAGGAGGACACGTTCAGTTCACAAAGCTTGATGCCAAGTATGAAGGGAAGGAAAGCAGCATAAGACAAATACTAGAAGCAGCCTCGGAGACCTTCTACCGGCTGAGCTCCAACAGTCACGGTGTAGCCAGTCTGGACCAAGCCCACTGGTTTCCATGGAAATAGAGCTAATGCTGCCCTGGGAATAGCAGCCTGGCGCCTACCATGCCCCCCCCCCAGCTTTGCCACTTGGCTGCAGGTAGTTTGAGAAATCTGCAAATACACGTGGCTGGGTGTGGTCTCTTTCAGAAGGAGCTGAGAGTACTGACTGGTGGGCCTTTTGGGGTGTCATGGTGAGCCCCTTAGAGACATGTGGATCCCCCACAGTAAGAGCTGAGGAGGTGCGTGCTCTTCACACTGCCTGCAAGAATCATACCTACTATATGTGCACTGTTTTCCTGCCCATGTGATGAGGCGTGTAATGTCACTGCATTCATTCTGCTAAAATACCACCATCTTCATGTGATCAGAAAACACAACAGATGTTCAAAGTAAAAGATTTATTACAGTGAAAGACACACCACCATGGGGCCTATTTGAAATATTCAAAATACTCCCCTCACTTCGAACACACTTATCCCATCATTCTTGGGAATGTGTCTTTAGTAAACTCTGTGTGTGTGTGTGTGTGTGTGTGTGTGTGTGTGTGTGTGTGTGTGTGCTACCAGGGATCAAACTCAGGAACTTGCACTCACCAGGCAGACGCTTACGCCTCTGAGCTATCTCTCCAGCCTGGAAATGTATCTTTGATTGTGACCTTTTTTTAACTTTAAGATTCATTCTGTTTTTTTATCATCCCTTGAATTTTCAAATCTCTGTGTTTGTGAGTTAGAACTATATTTGGATAGTGCTTTATTTCTGTAAGTATCTTAAACACGTCTTCAGTGAAAGGCGTCTCCCAGCCTGGGCAGGCCTGCAGTGGTCACCTCTCCTCTATCCACCTGATGGACCTCCTCCCAGGCTACAGGTCTGCTAGTCCACAGCTTCCATTAGTGACTAGAAAAAGAAGCAGAAACTCCATCCTTACCAGATGTCAAAAGAATATAAAATAGCTTGCAGACATGCCTTTGGGAGACAAATCATTCATAAACTAATGCTCACATTTATAAAGTTGGGTCCACCGAGACCCTCATCATGAGCATGGAACAATGCACCCTACAGAGGTCACGTTTCTGATTGCCAATGGAGCATACATTTTTTAGAACAGTCTGGCTCAAAGGAGAAGATTCAGACCCACCACCTCTATGAAGCTGTCATAGGAGTTAAAATAGCACACAAAGCACAGTGAAAAAGGTGTTTGGAACCTCTGGTAGGGGTTAGGGAGGTCCCCTGGCTGAGCGAGGAACTGCTTTCACTGGAAGAGCTCATCCAGACGTGGGAAGGGCTTCTCTCCTTCTCTCCCATCCCACAGTGAAGACTCCAAGTCTGGCCCCCACCTGGGAAGCCTTGGTACTCACATCTGCCAACAGGGAAACCCTCCTAATGGTGTTTCCTGTGGTCCCCACTGGTCTGCAAATTTTAAACTCCAGATTGCAGAAAAAAAAAAACTGAAGTGCTTTGGCTTCACTAAGGCTCTATTTAAGTAACCATGTTCTTTTGATTGGAATAGATTTACATACTTTAATTTTCTGAAAAATACTTCTTCTTTTCACAAATGCATCCCTCATCTTTGATAGAACATTGTTTGCTAGTTAGAAACTAGAAACAGCAACCCCCAAAATTATTCTGGCTAGAACATTTACTTTCTGCATTGTTTGTGCCATATTTTTAATCTTCATGGTCACAGAAAATTCTGGTCCATTTTCTGAAGTCCATGTCTTCATGTTACTCTTTTCCATATCAGCCTCAATGAAGACACACTCAGAGAAGGGAAAAATGCCTGATTATGTCAGACCAGACATGAAATTCCACGGGATCCCTGTCAGTAGTCCCCAATTCTAGAGGAAACTGAGGCAAAACATGTAGAATTGAACCCAGATGCTTTCCACTGAGCTACATTCTCAACTCTTTTCTGTGTTGAAACAGGCTGTTAGTAAAATGCTGTTTCCAGACTGGGCTGAGACTTGTGATCCTCCTGCCTCAGCCTCCCAGAAGCCTGGAACTATAAATGTGCACCAGCACACCTGGTTCACAGCACGTATCGATTGACTGTTCCCCCCCATTAGTCCATTAAGAGTTGGCTTTATTTAAAATGTGTTTTGAGGTAGTGAAGTACTGGTAACCTGAGAAATTCTGTTAAACCGGGCCATGTGTGCTACTGCCAGCACCTATTCCACAGGCACTGCTGTCAGTCACAAAACCTCATTGCCACTAAGCCCTCATGAGTTGAAGAAAAACCAAATCTTGCAGTAGGCTGCCCAGATGCAGTTTGTGCAGCCTCTTTCTAGACACCTCCAGCACACTGGCTGGCTTCCCTGGACATCTGCTCGGGGGCAGCTGTGCCATGACAAGACAAGCTGCATCTGCCCCAGCTACTTCAGAATGCAGGAACCTGTGCAGCCCATCCTCTCATATTGATGGAATTCTCCTAAGAGATAGCCAAGAAGGGCCAAGTGGTTTCTCTAACCCCACTGCACGATGCACTGACTGAGGCTCTGCAAACTGAGGTCGCCTGCATCACATGGTTAGCAAGTGACCAACCCGAGGCAGATTCTGTGCTCTCTGCTCCTGTAGCTGCCAATGTCAGGGAGAGCTGTGCACCTTCTGCACTTCCTGGGCAAAGCCCCTAGGGGGCGGGCGTGTCTCCCCTATTGTTCCGAAGGGGCAGGGACCCAGGGCAACAATGCAGTGATGCAGTGTGAAGAAGCTCATCTGTTTTCTTTCCAGCTCCTTGGGAGAAGGTGCCATGAGTGGCATGATTAATAGGTACTGAATATTTAAAAGGTGAGGTGTTCTCCCAAGCAGCAGGAGCAAGGAAAGGAAGTGCGCGGAGATAATCTGAGATTAGCACACAGGCAGTAACAGTCTTACACTGGCTCACATGGTGGAAGGTGAAGAATTTCCACAAACGCAAACCACTGCATTCTTTCCAGCATAGGTTTTACCGTGGCTTTGGAAGCAACGAGAAGGATTAGATGGGGAGTTTCCCCTGCCTGGTTCCCATCTCAGTAAATTCCTCCCTTCCCAAATTCTACAGGATGCCAAGGTGAGTTCCCTAGGAGAACTCAAGGAGAAAGTCATGGACTAAACCTTCACTGGCTGTGGTTTCATCTTTGGGTCAACCTGTGACTCACTGTGTGTGTTTTCATATTTTCAGGCCATGATTCCTAAAGCATCTCAAGGTTGCTTAGCTGCAGTGGTGCAGCTGCAAAGCATTGTCATGGTTATCTGCAGAGACAGGCAGGCTGGTTTTCCCAAGGATGTTTCTCCAGTCATGGCCCATGCTATAGCAAAGTGCATAAACTGAGAGATGATAACACTTATACTTCCAGAAATGCATTACAACAGGATTGGCTCATTTCCTAAGAGACTGAACCCCAGGCCAGTGTACATTTGAGATTTTCATTGCTGCAACTTTTGTGAGTGTGTTTTTTGGTTGCTTTTTATTTTGTTTTGTTTTTCTTTCCATTTGCCGCTCTTTGGGGGTTATGTCTTTCCTTGCAATAAGGACAGTGATGTATAGGAATTGTCAAGACAGAGACAGTTGCATGAGAAATGTGCTCTGGCTAATACTTGGAGAATCTGACTTGCTGATGTTTGGGAGATAGGTTGTCTATTTATTGACACAAGGTGAGATACCAAAGATGCTATTTTCTGTTATTGATGCTTTCAATTACAAACCTTTTTCCTCTAACAAAACTCTTTTCTGCATAAAATCTAAGATGAAAACACCAGAGAACCTACATCTCTGCTTTTGTTAACTATTATTTTTTCCTAGTCAATATATCTCATGCCTTTAAATCATCATTAAACAGTAGAAATTCTTCTCATACAGTATTTTAATCACAGAAACAAAGAAGAGATGTAAAAAGAATGCGCAGTTGCCTAAATCCAATCTGAAAGACATACCCATTTGTAATTCAAAAACCCATTTATAATTGTCAGTATTCTGCAGTGTACACGATAGAGCTTACCTAGGATGGCAAATGGACATATAAATCCCAAATACTCTTTCAGTGGGAAGCACAAGGTGTTTCTCATGAAACAGAAGGACTTTAGGTCAATTTTAACAAGACCTTTTTAAAACAGCGTCCCTAGAGAGCATACTGGCTCATTCACTATTGCTCCCCATTTACTTAAATTTTCCCAAGCCCACAAGATGGAGAAATTAAACAAATATTGAACTTGAAATCAAACGCTGGATTGTCCCTGTGACAATGGCCCTAACTCCTTCCAATCCTGTTTTACAGACATCTGCTCACTGAGCACTTTTCCTACCCTCCCTGCCTTCTGGAGGCGGCGGTATGGGAGTTGCAGTTCATCAGGCTCGCCTTCCGTAGCTTTACTGCGGAATTCCTGTAGGTTCAGATTGTCGTCTTAAGGTACCAGGTTCCAAACAACTCTTAATTCCGTTCCAACTTGTGCTTCTGATGCAGAGCTCACTACCTAGGTGGCATCCCTGCATGATTCTCAGAAACCTGAGGCTTTCTTCCATGGTGTTTAAGTATGACTGCAAAAGTCAACCATCTAAATGTGATGGCTATGAACATCTGTTTAATGGGTTGGCAAGAGGGAAAGTTCGTGAACTCTTAGAAAGCTCAGTGATACAGTGGATAAAATTAGTATTTTTCAACAGTTGGCCTAGAAATAAAGCCAATGTAGACAAGAAATCATTCTTAAAATTTAGAATTAAAAATGTATATTTTAACACTATGCTTACCATATTTTTAGATTAATGAAAGGATTCTCAGGGAGTAAAATACTCAGGAGCCTCGTGTCTCTGGGGTCAGCTCATTTCCTTTTATGGCAACACTTTCCACCCAAGTGCAGTGGGACCTCTGGGGCTACTCCACGCCCCACAGGGTGTGACCTGCTGTTAGCTTACTGTCCATGCTGTTGCAACTAAGCTCCCAATTCTAGCCACTTTTTTCTTTTCTTTTCCTTTTTGTCTTCTCTATTTTCTTTGCAGAAGACCATCAAATGAATTGTCACAGTACTCGGATCATGCAAGATGCAGAAAAGGACGACAACAATAACGATGAGTACGACAACTATGACGAACTCGTGGCCAAGTCCCTGCTGAATCTTGGCAAAATCGCTGAGGATGCAGCATACCGGGCCAGGACTGAGTCAGAAATGAATAGCAACACATCCCACAGCCTGGAGGATGACAGCGACAAGAATGAAACCCTGGGCCGGAAGAGCGAGTTGAGTCTAGATCTAGACAGTGACGTTGTTCGAGAAACGGTAGACTCCCTCAAACTGCTGGCCCAAGGGCACGGTGTGGTGCTCTCGGAAAACATCAATGACAGGGGCTATGGGGACAGCATGTCACAGCAGGACAGCAGGAATATGAACTACGTCATGCTGGGCAAGCCCCTGAACAATGGGCTGGTGGACAAGATGGTGGAGGAGAGCGATGAGGAGGTGTGCCTGAGCAGCCTGGAGTGTCTGAGGAACCAGTGCTTCGACCTGGCCAGGAAGCTGAGTGAGACCAACCCCCAGGAACGCAGCCAGCCAGCCGCCATGGGCGTCCGCCAGCACGGCCGGCCAGAGGATGACTTCCCGGGCAGGACGCCCGACAGGAACTACTCAGATATGATGAACCTCATGCGGCTCGAGGAGCAGTTGAGCCCCAGGTCTAGAACGTTCTCCAGCTGTGCAAAGGAGGACGGGTGTCACGAGAGAGACGATGACACTACCTCTGTGAACTCGGACAGGTCCGAGGAGGTGTTTGACATGACCAAGGGCAATCTGACCCTGCTGGAGAAAGCGATTGCCTTGGAAACTGAAAGAGCAAAGGCCATGCGGGAGAAGATGGCCATGGATGCCGGGAGGAGGGACAATGTGAGGTCCTATGAGGATCAGTCTCCAAGACAGCTTCCCGGGGAGGACAGGAAGCCCAAGTCGAGTGACAGCCATGTCAAAAAGCCATACTATGGTAAAGGTAATATTTCTACCTAACGTAAGTTGCCTCATGAAAGCATGAGCCTCATAAAAGATGTTGCTGGTAGTCTGCAATTAAAATATGAGTCACACTAAAATTTGATCTCTAATGCACATCTTTAGAATTGGTTCCAGAATTCTATTTTGTGATGATGTTTCTGAAGAGCTAATAAAATGTGTATCTGAGAAACACATAAAGCAGCTCAATGTTCTATTATTAGAGCAGATAACTACTATGACCTTCAGTAGGAAAATTCATTTTCCTTGGGAAGATGGAGGCAGGGCACTAAGGCATCCTGAGCAGAAAAATACTACAGTGAGCCTGCACTGTTCCATGTGAACTGCACTCTATGCCAAACAGCAAGGGTTTATGTAACCATTAGGCCATCAGAGCTGAAAGTGCTTACTCCACAAATTGGATTGGGTAGGTGGCATCATGATTTATAAAATCATCATCCAACAACAGTTATTGATGAAGCAACCCATAGAAAACACTCCCAATAGGAATTCAACAGTAGTAGATGACCAGTGACATAAATAAGGCCAGCAACTGCACATTAATTATCCAAGATAGTCAGGTAATGGAAACCATTTGCTATGCAAAGCATGATGTGCCTCAGCTACAATCAATAGCAATCTCTGTAGCATATCTGTCCCCAACTCAGCATTGTGGAAGCAATGTTGTTCCTTTTCTCAACAAACTAAAACACTCAAAATTGTCTAAGATAATAGTTTCACCCAATTTTCTCTTCTGAAATTTGTGAGTACGGATTTGCCTATATCTGTATATTTAACTATATGTACCCAGGTTATACACACATGTGGTAAACATATGATAAATGCATTCCCAATCTCAGTGAAAGACTTTGTGTTCACAGCAGAAACAATGTCCAGCATGAAGGTTTAAGATTCAACTCTGAGTAGCACCCAAGCTCTGTAAATGCCTCACTTAGAAGTTTCTTTCAGAACTAAGCAAGAAGCAATTTCAAGAATTAAATTGGCAGATCCTTGCCTCCTCCCATATTAGAGCCAGAAAAGATCCTGTTTCCTGATTCTTATTTTATCCTGTGCCTTATGAGAAGCTGAGTTACCCCACCATGGATTCAAGAGCAAGGTGCAGGAATTTAGTTTGAAAATAAGTTATTGTGTCACATTCAAATGATGAGAAACACAGCATTTTTTTTTCTTCTATGGCATGGATATGGGCTCTCCTCTCAATGTATGTCTAGTCTATGGTGAGTCAGCATTATCACTGGACTAGGGAGTCCAAACTGGAGATGAACCCAGGCCAAAGCTCCACAGGCCGCTGGTTAGCAGGTACCTGGGTACTCAGCCTAATAGGCCACTGAGCTGAGTGCTAGACCACCGAAAGCATGGAATATGAGGAAAGGACTTTTTCAAAAAAAGAAATAGATGCTTTAGCTTAGTGGAGGTTCAGGTTTGCTTTGGACATTTTAAGGTCTAGAATAATTAGCACATTCCTATTAAATTACAGAGCTATCACTGTTACCAGGATGTGCTCAGTGGATCTATTAAAAATGTTTCATTGAATCATTGAAACACATAAAGAAAGCAAATGTTTTTAGGAAGAAACAGAGTCCTTGTCTCGTGTGCTTGCTAGATTGTGTGCGTAGATCCAGGCTTATGTTTAGGGTGATGTTTCGGTGGCTCTCTGGTGAAGTTCCAGCATGGAGAGCTGGTGTGTTACTATGTGTGGTCATGGAAGTTGATCTGGCTCCCTCATTCTGTGCCTCTAGGGCTTCGTTAGTCCCTGTCGTCCTCTACACTCAGCTGTTTATGGCAAATCTGAACTTGCTTTGTTGTTGTGCTTGGCTTTCTTTTTCAAAAATGGAATTGAAACCCCTTGCTTTCCCTGGCTAAACGAAGGTAGGGGAGGGCAAACTGAGGTGTGCTTTATTTCTGAAGAAGAGACTGGTTGAGGGCCTGAATCTTACCCAAAATCAAAGACATAATTTCTGCTTTTCCCAGTCTTTCCAGATTTCTACCTCTGACCAAGGCTATGTTCATTTTCTATCAACATTTGTTCCATTTCCTTTGAATATACCTATTATTATATTCAGCAGCAAATAAACAAAGACAGGGAAGGCCAAGAAAGCAGGACAAAGGAAAAAGTCAAAAGGCGACAGATATAGCTCAGTGGCATAAGCGGCTGCATGGCAAGCACAAGATTCTGAGTTTGATCCCAGGTACTACAAAAGAGAGAGAGGGAGAGGGAGAGAGAGAGAGAGAGAGAGAGAGAGAGAGGAGGGAGGGAGGGAAGAAAGAAAGAAAGAAAGAAAGACAGAAAGAAAGAAAGAAAGAAAGAAAGAAAGAAAGAAAGAAAGAAAGAAAGAAAGAAAGAGAGGAAAAAAATCAAGGGTCCATATCTCATCAGTACAACTCAGGGGCAATTCCTGCCACTATCCAGCATATCACAGGTCTCTGTTTTCAGGAAAAGTGACAAAACAGGGCTGGAGATGTGACTCCATGGCACAGTACTTGCCAAGAAATGCCCTCAGTCCTGAGTTCAAAAGCTAGTACTGAAGAAGAAAAAAAAGCAAACACTTGTATCAATTCTCCATCCCCACAGCCCTTAAGCTAATTAAAGTATGGAAGAATAACATTTCCAAAATTGGAGCTGAAACAAAAGAGGTCCACCATAGAACTTTTCGGTCTTCCACACAATCAGCTTCTCTACCCAAACTAAACAAGGGAGACAAACTAAATCCTGCACGCATTTTTTTTTTCCTACGTTGCTGCAAGGTTGTTGGTTAAGCTGTTGGTGCCTTTGCTTGCTTTGTTGTGTTCTGTT
The DNA here is from genome assembly GCA_004027025.1 of Myocastor coypus. NCBI lineage: Eukaryota > Metazoa > Chordata > Mammalia > Rodentia > Myocastoridae > Myocastor > Myocastor coypus. The sequence goes on along the minus strand of PVJA010001090.1, from coordinate 96,622 downwards.
TGCTTCCATGTTTGCTTTCAAGGTGAATCAGAATTGCAAGAAGTAAGAAACTCAGGAGAGGTAATAGGGAGAGCAAATTCCATCTCGGTTGGGATTTCATGCATCGAGAGGAGATTATACCTGTGTTGGCTTCCAAACTCTGAAGTAATTTTGAGTCACATTGTTCTTCTAAAACTCTGTACTTTAAGTTCAAAACACTTGCAAGATCAATGAAACAATATAATGTTGGCGAAATTGTAAGTGTCCTAGTGAAATAGTCACTTAATGGCTAATGAGTCATGACTTTCCTTTTTTGACCTGTGACAATTCTTATACATATAGTTTAACATCTCCTACCCTTCGTTTGTGATTTTTAAGTAATCGATGCTTTCCCTTGAAACTGTTACTTCGCACTTCCTCTTCTAGATTTACATTGTTTGGATTATACCAGTAGGCAGCAAAATACTAGGCTTTTTGTTTGCACATATAGGACAGACCCCCCAGAAGCTGATCAGACCCTGAAGTCACACCACATATTCTGGATTTGTGACAGTGACTTTGGCACTGTGACTCACCCACAGTGGCCCAGACAGTGAATGACAATGATATGAAGGATGTTTCCCTGAGAACATGCCCTGGCTCAGAAGGCACGTGACACATGAAGGCACATTGTGTAGAATAAAAGAAAAAGGAAAGTGTCTTTTATGGGAATATAATATTTATAAATCCATGTGAGTCCTTTTGTATACTTCAAATTGGCATAAACGGCTTGAGAAAAAAGTCTGGAGGAGTTCACACCAAGCTTCGATTCTTGATGTAAGTGAATTCTCAGCCAACAGTAAATAAAGCACGCATTCTCTAACAATTATGATTGGCTTGATGAATGAGATTATCCACACAAAAGAAGAAAATTCCTAAAGAAAATTTAACTCTTTCACTCTCTGGACTAAATCCTAATTGCTGCCTCCTGGTAACTTGAGCAACTGGTTTTCAAAATCTGGCTCAAAAACACAGATTTACTTAGACTGACTATTTGGTCTGAGACTGACCTCAGAAATGCTTTGTGAGCTATACTACTGCAGCATTATGAACTGCGGTCCACTCTGGGTATAGGATTAATTTTATTAGCCATGTCATTACATTTCTGGCATCTAGCATTGGAATCCGGAACAAATGTCTGCTTTAATCAGCCCTTCCCTGGTACTGCCTAGAAGCCAACAGGGTGCCAGAAAAGCACCACCTCGTAATTGGATGTGTGCATGCATAGCATTACACGGGCTTTCCTTGGGTTCCAAGTACAGACGAAGAAATCAAAACAAATGGTTGCTCCGGCGGCTTCTGAAGCATTTTCAATTGTCCATCACCCCTGCCAGGTGGGATCCCACCCTCTCTGTCATTTGCTTACAGTGCCTTCTGAGAGGTCAGCTTATTTTCTGAGAAGTGCTGAATTGCTATCCTATGACCCAGGGTTGTTGCGCTCCGAGAGCAAAGTTCAATGCCTGTCAAATTTTGCAAGCTTGTCATATTCACAATCAGAGCTCTCGCTAAGAAGAAATTCAGCTGAAGAGCTTTGAAGAGGGGTCATTCTCTGGTTGGATATCACAGAGAAATTTCAGTGTGATCGCCACATAGAGTCTTGATCTCTGAGAAGGCTACTGCCCCATCATCGTTGACATTGATTTCTTTGGACAACATAGCTTATCATGTAACACACGGGAAATCAGTTAACCAAGAGTTAAGGTTAGGGAGAGATGTGTTGGGGTTTTTTGTTTTGTTTTGTTTTTTGGAGTTTTTACTTTGGGACAAAAACAAATACTTTGAATCGTGTAACACTGTATATAAGGTTGAAAAAGTCACCCTCCCCAACTCAAAAAAGTACCTACACAAAATTCTCCTGTCCCACCCTGTCCCCTGACACCTGCTTTGTTTCTTTCTATAGCAAAGGTCTCTTCTGATTGTTGAAATGATCACATCTGTCTTCAGCTGGTAAACATTCATTCTCTTGGCAACTGTTGTCGCTTTTAGATCCCTCAAGAACAGAAAAGAAAGAGAGCAAGTGTCCAACCCCCGGGTGTGATGGAACCGGCCATGTGACCGGGCTGTACCCGCATCACCGCAGTCTGTCTGGATGCCCGCACAAAGATAGGGTCCCTCCAGAAAGTAAGTCCACCTGCCTCACCGCCACTCGGGAGTGCCAGCACTGTGGGTGTGTCTGTGTCATCCCTCTTACCTGACCTCATTTCCATCCTATGGCCCCTCTCACCCATGACAGCCAGCTCCCTAAGAAGAGGGGGCTTTGGCCACTACCTTCCCATGATTTCTGGGGACCCTGAAGCAAGATTTCCAGACCCATCTGGGTCCTATCCCAATCTCAGTCTTGCTTGCTCTGTGACCTCAGGCAGGTCCCTTTTGTCCTCACAAGTTGCAGAATCAAGTTACACAGGCTTTATTATCCTGTCCAACACTGACCCAAGGTGACCCTCCCCCCCAGAAAAGGGAGCCTAAGACACATGGTTCCAAATATCTGGATTTCTATGCCTCACCCTGTGGGTGTCAGCATTCTCCTAGGAAATGGTTCCATTCTCCTAGGAAAGCCTTTTTACGTCACTAGGGACTCTTAAATAAGCAGGTTGAAACTGGGAGGTTTTTTTTCTTACACATTCTTTTGCTAGTTAGGCTCTGACCAAACAGAATGAATCTGAGGGGAAAGAAATTATTTTAGAACAGAAGTGATACACACCTTTTAGTTGTGTATCTTTCTTTTGGTGATAAAGTATGCCAATGACTTTGTCAGTTAGAATTGGCGGCTCAGGAAAATGATACATTTTCAAAAATGAGGGACTTTAAGATGCTGGTTTTGAACCTGAGGTACCCAGAGGCATTTCCTCTCGTTTGAGATAGTTTTTAGCAGGGGAAACAAGTAGTTGGCCTGTGACGTGGCCAGATGACCAGTTAGTGGTTCCAGGAACTCTTAAGGACCATCCCATTACAATGGTGATGCTGAAATTCTTAAGAAATCAATCTTGGTTAGAGCAAAGAACATTCTTGGCAGAGTTGGAGGCTTAGGAAGCAGGCCTGCCAAGCACCCTTGGGTGAAATGCTTTCAGAAGCAAATGGGCTCCGGATTTCTAAAAAGGCCACTGAGTATAATTAGCTTGGGCTTCCTGGCACTGTCCTCAGAATAAACCGGAAGCTCCGTGCAAATGAACACACTCATGTGTGGCCACAATCCCGTGTGTTACATGAACAAGGAGGCAGCATGGTTTACCGCGGCAGCTTCCGCGTGCTGAGCACACACTTGGGTCGGAGCTTGGCTCGCGCCCGCAAGCACTAACCCACCCAGGTGCCCGTTACCCGGCAGGGTAACACGGACCCCGCTTCTCGGGAGAAGGGAAAGAGAGCAGCGACTCCATTATCCTTCTCTTCAGGGATCAGCACTGCGGCTGGCAAACTGGGGGTGCTGGTGTTTTCACAGTGAATCTGAGCAGGTGTTGACTGGCCTGAGCAATTGCTAAGCTGAGCTGTCACTCCAGATCTGACTCCCAAGCCCATGGACCTCCCCTGAAACCTGGCTGGGCCCGGCTCTCTACTCGGTCCTGACCAGCTGTGTGATGTCAGTCATCTGCACGTGCTCTGAACTTTGCATCCCTCATCTCTGAAGGAGGTGCTAGGGCCAAGCTCTAATGTTTTAAGGAGGAAGATTTTTTTTCTAGGCATGGTGGTACACACCTGTGACTCTCAGAATTTTGGGAAGTGAGGCCTAAGGATTATACATTGTAGCCCAGCCTGGGCAATATAGTAACTTAGTGAGACCCTGCTTCAAAATAAGAAAGGGCTGGAGATACAGCTCAGTGCAAAGGTCCTGGGTTTAATCCTCATGTAATTCCAGAAGGAAAAAAAGAAAAGGAGGGAGGGAGGGAAAGAGGGAAGAGACAGGGAAAGGATGGGGGGAAAGTTTTATTTTCTTTAGAGTGTAGATTTTCATCTTAAAGGATAAGAAGTTCTACTGATTGTACTATCACAGGAAAAGCCCAAATGTAGAGAAAAACTGGGCTATACTCTAATGTAACAGCTTATGTAGATCTGTCCCATGCTGAGAGGCCATACAACCTACCACCTCCGCAGGAGGGAAGCATGTGGGAGCCCAGGGCTCCTTGCACTCTCTTACAAATGTTCCAGTACCTCTACAAACAAACAAACAAACCAAGTGGTTCTGAGGATTCACTTGTAGATCACTTTTTGTCACTACAAAAAAAAAAGGAAAAATTCCACAATGGGCATTTTGATTCTAGTTTTTCTGAACGGACCTCCCCTGCCCATCCTTTCTGTCCTGCGGAGTCCTGGGGGGTCCCCTGCACAGGCAGGACTGGGAACCAGATGCAGTCTGGTCATCAGGGAATCCTCTGGCCCAGCTGGCTGCTGTGTGTCCTTGAGGTCACATGGTGGCACCCTGTGTCCCTGGGCTACACTCCAGCCTCCCTGTGTGACAGAGAGGCATCCACAGTGATTTCTAAAGGTTGTAGCCAGGGAAGACAGTGGCTGTGAAAGGACAGTGGGATGGAGCTTGGGGATATTTTATAGAACATTCCTAGAAGCAATCCAAAGTAAGGGAATGCCAAGAACAGAGAGACAGGAAGCTGAGCAGCAGGGCTGCTGCCATAGGGGACAGTGGCACACATGTCTCCCACTTGACCCAGCTTGCATGCAAGAAAGTGCTGCTTAAGGTCCAAAGAGACCTGCAGGGGTCCCTGTGCCTTCCCACCAGAACCCACTGTGCTTCCTGCAGGGAAGATGCCAGAAGAGGAGGGTAACCTTGATGCCCTCTTCCCAGAGCCTGAGAGTTAGGCTTCCCAAAGAGACAACATGGAGACGGGGAAGCAAGCAGCTCCAACCCAGTGTGGATGCATGGGGTCCGCCCTCCACAAAGCAGGAGATGGTCACCCCCAAACTCACTTGGGTCTTGTAAGAGCTCCTCCAGAGCCAAGCCCAGGAGCAGTTTGCTATTGCAGGAAAGACTACACTCAAAAAAACACAGCATGGAGGGAGAAGAAAGATGTGCGTGGGTGTGGAAGGATGCTGTATCAGAGGACGCGCTTGTGTGCTGCTCTAGAGGGTGGCGGGGAAAGAGCAAAGAGTGAGAAATGAGAGATTTCGAACCAACAGAAACCCTGCTGGGGAGAAGGAAGAGACAGAAGGACTGCAGACTGAAGGGCTGGCCCAGAGAGAGGGCAGCTACTTCCCTGAAGTGGACTAGTGCCTCTTTTCACCCCATGACCCCACTCCAGTACCCACCACCAAAAAATAAGCTGCAAGACGTTTTTGTTGTTTCGATGACCGTTTTATTGAGAACCAGCCATATGTAAGGGCAAGGCAGGGGCCAGAGAGATAGCTCAGTGGAATAAGCGCTTTCCTGGCAAGTGCAGGGTCCTGAGTTCAATCCCCGGTACCGCAAATAAATAAATACATAAATAAAGTAGCTTAAGGACAAGGCAGGAGCTCCTGATGTGGTGGTGTACTCTGAGAGGCTGGTGCAGGAGGATACCATGTTCCAGTCCAGCCTGGGCAACTCATCAACCTAACTAGGCCCTGCCTCAAAATCAAATTTTAAATGATAATGTTAAAACAGGACAAAAGCAAAATGAATTTTTTTCTTAAGGAACTATTCAGTGACGGGGCCATTCTGCATGAACTTGGGTAATGGGAGGAGCACTGTGTACAAGGGGCTTCAGTGCCCACAGATGTTGGGGGGGAGATCCTGGGGAGGCTGAAGGCGCACGGGAGTGGGAGCTGCAGAGATATCACAGGAGTGGCTGAGTTCGTGTGGAGCATTTTCCTGACCGCCCGGCCTAGGTAAACCCCATTGGCAGGGAGAACTGCTGCCCCTGGTGGTCTCTGGAGTTTGTAGCCAGCCACTCAGAGCAGCACAGCATCCTGCCATTGGGACCAGCCCGGGTTGCTGTCTCCCAGAACTTCTGTCCCAAAGGCTCCCTGATCCGGAGCACTGAGTAGATACAAACAACCCAGGGCAATCGTGGCACTGCTGGCCAGTTTCCACCCTGTCCCCTGAGGACAGCAGGTAGAGATTTTGAGGTGCAGAGATGCTCCCTGATACCCCTTCCCCCTCACTGATTTTCTGAGAGGAAATGCATAGCTCATACTGCTCCAGCTCCTTACAGGAGAATAAAATGCTTCCTTAATAAAAAAAAAAAAAAAAAAAAAAAAATCATCTTAGAGCAGTTCTCTGGTGGCTGAGGCTTGGGCTCTACTCACACATGTGCACCATGCTTTCCTACTACTGTGTGCTTGCATGGTGGGTTCAGGAAGCCACTAATCTGTGTCCAGGGCCCACAGACTCAGGAGGCCTCGCTTGCCTCCCTCCTGTGGACCTGCAACCTGAGCGGCCCCCGTGACGCCCTCACGCCCCACCAGCACACCCCCCTCTCCTCATGCCGATCAGAGCGCAATGGAACCAGCCTTCTCTACCTCTCCACGTGTGTCTTCCTGACCATGCCCATCCCAGACGTTCGTAGGCTGTCTGTCGTGAACAAGCCCGGGCTCTGTTGCAATGATTACAGATTTTTGTATTCTGACCAGTTCTCCATTTTAATGCTGGGATGTTTTCTTTACCTCTCCTTGTCAAGTTCTTGCCATGCATGAAAATGTTCTCAAGTGTCCCACTCCGGGCTGCACAGGGCGAGGGCATGTGAATAGCAACAGGAACTCTCACCGAAGGTAAGCCACACTCTGCTGGGTGCCACCCACCTCACGGGACCCCGTTGTTGCCCATGGAGACAGATAACCCTCAGCACATTGCACCTAAGGGACCTGCAGTGTGGTCACATAGTGTGGGGAAATCAAGGTTTAGACTCCCTTTTGCTCATTAAATGTTTGGAGTCACATCACTGGCTCTGTCCTAAGTGGGCCACCACTCCTTACAGGATATCCTGCTGGATGCAGATCTCAGATAGAAACCAGACTCATTTTCAAGGACTAGACTGTCCTCCTCCAGGGTGAAAGGGGCCGTGCTACTCTGTAGGCAGGTGCTTGACCAGAATCCTGTGATTCTGTCTGCCCTTGACTATCTATAGAATCCCCAGGCCACCAGGACAAACGCCACAAAAATACTAGCGAATGCCCTTTAGTGCGGAGCAGGCCTAACTTGGGGCCACTTTTACTGAGCTATTGCTGTCAATATACATGCTCAGAATCACTGTTTGGTTTGTGATTAATCTGGGTTCTTTCTTCCCACCCACTTCAGACATGGAGAGAGACACTAAGCTCCTCCTCATATTCAGCTCCTATCAAAAGCCTTTCCCCCCCCCCCCCCCCCCGCTAGCAGAAAAGTGATTCTGTTAAAATTGCTCTGGTTGTCTATGGCTTCAGCTTCCCACAAAATGTTGTCTGCACAGAGAAAACAGCACAGTTTGACTTTCATCTGGGGGAACATGATCAGCTAGGTTCCTTGGGTTCAATGTGGAATGAAACAGTTCACGTCACTGGGTCCCTCGAGGTTTTCCAGTGCTTAATCTGCAGAAGCAGGAAATAACAGAGATAGAAATGGCCAGGCTGGCGCCACCGCGGTTACCAGCGTCCGCTCCTTCCCTTTGAGTCACGACGCGTGCGTGCATGCGTGTGTGCGTGCGTGGGCTTCTGCTCCCGCCCGCAGACACCGTGCAGTAAGCCCATGATCTCCTGAAGACACAGCCCAAACACGAAAGCTTGCAGCTGTGTCCTCGTCTATGCTGGCCAGCCTTAGACCTTTAGTTTTGTTTTTGTTTTTTAAAAAAGCCACTTCATTGCAGCTCCGGAGATGAGTTCACTCCCTTTTCCACTCCCACTTCCCTTCTTGGCACAAGAGCGCTGAGGTCAGATAGACCCACGGGAGGGAGCCCTGCAGGTCGGGAGCCCTGAAAGTCGATAATGCCTGCAGAATCGGCTTTGAGCGCCATCTTCTGGAGCCAAGCCCCTCATTACCATTCTTGGGCTCCTCAGACTCCTTAATTTTTTTTTTTTTTTTTAATTTTTTTTTTTTTATTTTATTTATCTTTCTTGTTTCAGAACCTTTATTTGTTTATTCACTCATTTTTATGGCCGGCTCAGCTTGCCCCAAGGGCAGGGCTGGCGCAGCATGTGGTGCCGGGGATTGAACTGCGGTCCCTGAAGCCGCCCAAGCTTTCCCAAGCAGGCGCTTTAGACCGCTGAGCCATCCCGCCGGGCCCTCAGACTCCTTAAAATCCCATCCGTCCCAAGCTGTTCACCCTTGTCCTCTTCTCCAGAAATGGCCAATATGAGAGTGGAATCAATACCTCCCTTTCCTCTCTCCCTCCCTAGTCCCTCCTCCCCTTCCCCTGCCCTCTCCCCTCTCCTTCCGTCTTTCCCGACTACCTCCCCGAAACTTTAGCTGTCTCCCATTCTCTTGAACATATGCAATGTGGCTTGTCCTTCCTGGAAAGAATGGAGCATGCCACTTGGTGTAGTGTCGTCGTTGTGTCCCCACCCCCCCACCCCCCCACCCCTGGTGTGGGAAGCCTTGCCATGCTGGCAAAGGGAAAGAGGCGGTGGTTGGATCTCTGCATCAGGAGTCCCCCAGGACTGGACACTAAAGCCCTTTCTGTGATTGCAGCCTCTCTGGATGCCCTATTGCTGCAGCAGAGAAATTGGCAAAAGCCCAAGAAAAACACCAGAGCTGTGATGTGTCTAAGTCCAACCAGGCCTCGGATCGAGTCCTCAGGTACAAAATGAAGCATGCTCTTCGTGGGGGTCCACTCGTCTTCACCCCGAACACACCTTGGTGCTTGGGCACTCTGGGAGATAGCCGTGCCCCCAAGGGACAGGAGGGGCAGGGACAGCTGCGTGTCCACTCTCCACCCTGTCCTCTAGCACCCAGTGTGACGTTGGCATCGGGGAATGGGGCACAACTGTGTCTGGTTTCCTCTCTGACTCGAAAATTCATAATTCTGTGAATGGCGATGTGAGAAGCGGTGAAAATTAATCGGGTGCCCCAAGTCATTCTATGTGAGTTTGCAGGTTGGGATGCTGGGCCTCAGGGCAGCGCTGCTTTGTTGATGAGGGCCAGCTTCTGTGTGTAAGGCCGCTGCCACTCCCACCCTCCAGCATCCCCAGGATGTGGGCAAACATAGATGTCACCACTGCTCTTTGACATGCAGGATTCAGTGACTTACCTGGAATCACTAAGTTACTGCAGGGGAAATCAGGAGCAGTCTTGGGCCTGTGGGTGAAACCAGTATTTATATATTTTTCAGTTTTTTTTTTTTATTTTTGACAATACTGCTATCTTCCCACTGAGCTCATCTCCAGCCCTCTTTTATTTATTTTTTTAGTTTAAAACAGGGTCTCACTAAATCAGTGAGTGACCCACGGTGTGCTTGAACTTGCAGTGACCTGCCTCGACCTCCCAGAGTCCTGAGAAAACAACTGTGCCTGCCACTCTTGGCCAAACCCAAGGGTTTTTCAGGTTTGAGGAAGTGTGCCACATATGGGGTATGTGGCGGAGGAAGAATCCATATTCCCATAACCTTTCATACACTCATGACTTTTGCATAATCTTACAGGTCTCTGTTGCCAAGAACACCTTGACAATCACTCTATGTTTGGTCTCTTTATTTACTCGTGGTCTTCTATACACAACCACCAACACAAGCATGCATGGGTACATATATTCAATGACAGATCTGCACCTTTACAGTTAATGAGTAGATAGCATTTGGCTCTGGCTAAATCACTTCTCTAGGATAGATCACATGGGAAAAATTAGTAGGGAAAAAACATATATAGGCATATACTTTTAAGTCCCGTGTATTATTCCTCAGTTTTCTTACAGGATCTTAAAACAGCAATTAGATTTCTTTCTTTTCCACTGGAAATGGCAAAATATTTTTGGAACATTGCAAACATCTAGTGAACCAAAAATAAAACAGAAACATCTATGCCCCCAGCATTCCAAGAAAAGCCCCTCCCACACATTTGGATTTTTCTGTGGGTAGGTGTTAACAGTTCATAGTAGCTGGACTATACCTGTGTCCTAGCTTGTCCTTGTCTATGTTATTCATATCTCAGCCCTTCAGACTGATTACCAGCATCCCAGTACTTTCTCTGTCTCCTCCCCAGTCCAGTTAGCTATTGGCAGCATAGCCCCTCCCCACAACCGAAGAACCCTGGAATGGTCATTGGCAAAAGAAAGGTTGAAAATTGCTGGGAGGAGGGGGCTTATTAGTTTTCTTTTGCCTATTGTGGCCAAAACTGAAAAACTCATATATGGCGCATCCAGGAGTCCCCAGGAACTGGGCCTCAAAGCAGTCATGGGTATGTACTGACCTTGGATTTCATTGAGAAGCTGTTAACAGCTTGTGACTGTGAAGCTGCCTCTGTATTGCAAATATCACCTTGTTAGAACCCAAGCCTCCACTCAGATACCCAGACCCAGAGGAACTGCCTTCTTTCTTATTTCTGAGACTTTGTCCTGGTGGCAGATGCCTCGGGCAGCTACACCAATATGCCAATTATAACTGAGCACATGTGAATGGTTTTCTTTATAAGCCTTTGGCTGGTAGAGACAGGGCCCATAAGAGAAAGAGGAAAAACCCAGCTCCACTGCCCCAAGGAACCAGGGCCATGCCAATAACCAGCCACTGCAGCCTTGGGCTCACCTAGGAGGCACTGGGTGACAGGACGGGTGCTGGCTTTGCTTTTAGGGCTCTAGCAAGTTCTCCACCTCCAGAGGACTTCCCTGGAGGAAGGAGATCTGACCCAGTACCTCTACACATCTGAGTATCCCATGCCTCATCCAATGACATAATGCGACAATAAAGAAGGGGAAAAAAAAGAAAAGAAAAGAAAATTAAACCTATGATCATTTAAGTGGTTAAGGTCTTAAAAAAAAAAAAAAAAAGCCTTAAGTTAATTGTCCAGCAGGAACCTAAGAACCAAGAAGAGCTTGGGGTCCCGTAATCCTGCAGGACCCCATTTGTGCAGCCTGGCTGCAGCCTGGCAGCCAGGCTGCAGCCTCTCTCTCCCTCCTGAAGGTTGTGTGCCTCTTGCACCTGCCTGGGCTGTGACCCCACCTTTGGCTTCCCAGTAACCAAGCCAGCCTGAGCTCCCACACCAAAGGCACCCTTAACTTCCTGCTCTCTGCCCTTCAGTCTCTGCAGCTCCTTTCCTTCAGTGGTTCTCACCATGCTTAGGATTTATTTACCTGGTCCACAGCACTCCGTCCAACATGCCTCCTCACCCCTACTGTCTGGGTCCCACAGCTCTATGAATCCCCCAGAGTCCTCGGGATACTTAGCCTTCAAATACTCCCCTCTCCCTACGTCTCCAGGCAAAGGCTATACAGCCTTATTCATGCATGTACCCACAGTGCCACGAGAACCTCGAAAGCAGACAGCCAAGTGACTGACATGGCATTCTCTTGTTTGGCCGGAAGTGAGTCGACAAATTAATGAAATTTACTTAACTAGGCTGGAAATTTGATGGCATAAAGGTGGTGTATGGATATGAAAGTCTTACCTTATTTCATGACTCTAAGAGATAACTGCAGATGCAGATCAGCATTTGTTTCAAATAGAGTATTAATACTTCAAAATGCAAGAAAGGTGGCACTGTTGTGCTATGAAACATACAACAGGTGACTTTCTCTCCTGCTTGACAACTTCAGCTATCAGCCTCATGCGGTGGCACTCCCATCATCCTGGGAGTCAGGAGGCTGAGGCAGGAGGAACACTGCAAATCTGAGACCAACCTGAGCTACACAGTGAGTGCAAGGCCAGCCTGTACTGCATAGGGAGACTTTGTACCCAGCCCCCAAATAAATAAATAAGTAAATAAATTTCAGCTACAATGATCTAAAATTCAGCTTTTTTTAAGTATTCAAAAAATAGTAGCCGGGCGTGGTGGCTCACGCCTGTAATCCCAGCACTTGGGAGGCTGAGGCAGGAGGATTGTTGTGAGCTCGAGACCAGCCTGGGCTACAACAGTGAGCTCAAAGCCAGCCTGAACTGCACAGTGAGACCCTGTCTCAAAAATCAAAAAAAAATATAGTAGACTTGTAAAACAACCACAGAAGGAATATGTTGCATACATGTACAAAGTCATAATTTACAGAATTTAAAAAATTATGAAAGGTAGAGCATATATCAGTAGTATAATATTTATAGATTTTAATATCACACTATTCTTAAACCCCAAGTAACAAAAAAGTAAAATTAAATGCTAAGCATGTAAATTGTGAAACATATAAAAACTTTCAGTTCTGTTTACATAAATAAATAGTAAATGCAGTAACCAGAAAAGATACGGCAAAACCTTAGCAACTTTTAATCTTACAAAGAATTAGAGGTAGGTTTTAATAGTGTTTTACATCTTCTTCTAATGTTTCAGTGAAGCATGTCTTACTTTCATAATCATAAAAAGCAAAACAATCTTTTTAAAGTTTTTATCCACAGACGAGTATAGACTATCTGGGCATTCAAAGACACACAGAGGGCCGGGCGTGGTGGCTCACGCCTGTAATCCCAGCACTTGGGAGGCTGAGGCAGGAGGATCAGTGTGAGTTCAAGACCAGCCTGGGCTACAAAAGTGAGCTCAAGGCCAGCCTGAACTACATAATGAGACCCTGTCTCAGAAAGACAAAAAAAAAAAAAAAAAAAAAAGACACACAGAGAAAATGTATTCACCTAGACCCACAGCCAGTTCAGGAGAAAATGTCCTTTGGGGAGGAGCCCAGTGGCTCCTCCAGGGTCATCCTCCTGAGGCACCCCAGCAGGACAGACCTTAACCTCCTGCTCCACCGTATACACTGCACCTGTGGGAGGCCCAAGCTGCTGCAATCCCAGCCCTGTTCTTAAGGTGCAGCGATATTCCCAGAGCTGATGCCACTGATCAAGAAATAGAACCTAACTGGATGATAGCACGGGCCTGTCGTCCCAGCATTCTGGGAGGCTGAGGCAGGAGGACGGTAAGTTTGAGACCAGCCTGGAGAACTTGATGATCTAGCAAAAGCCTATAGAAAAAAAAGAAAGGAAGAAAGAAAGAAAGAAAGAGAGAGAGAGAGAGGAAGAGAGAGAGAAAGAAAGAAAGAAAAGTTGGTGATGTAGCCCAGTAAGAAGGTCCTGGGCTCAATTCTCAGTCTTTCAATACAATGCAAAAAATATAAAGAAAAGAAACAGAATCTTACTCAAAAAACAATTATTCTCACAAATCGACCATGAACCCATCTCCTATGCCTGGATTCACATATTTTGTTTATTCAGCCTTTCTTAGGTCTTTGTTTTTAATGCATTTTACATACTTCAGAAGAGTTATGAGGCTGTCCTTGAAGTTCAGGGGATGTTTCTTGTAATAGTTTCAGTGTTTTTAAGAAATAATGCTCATTTAAAAAAAATTTAAGAAATGGTGTTCATGTGAAACCACAAATATGTTGTGCACATTTTTACCTTGCAAAAGTTAGAAACAAGAGCAGCCTACAGAACTCCATGTTTAAATATCCATCTGTATCCATGCTACCAAATAGAAGGTGGTAGAGGAAGAGAAGCCCTCTGCACAACTTCTAAACCTACAACGATTTTGAATGAAAACTCTAAGAATGGCACTTATACAATGCTGGGAAGGAATAATCAAGTGTTCCTCTATTTTAACATTGTATCCCAAAGTGTAAACTAAATAGCTAGTAGGTAAAAACATTAGGAGTAAATTCAAATATGTGACAAGATGCTTTACTACCATCTCACTTCAGTGCCCTACTAGATAACTTGTGATGTACTTTTATCTCTCTCAGTGCCCCTTAAGACTATTTCTCTACTGCTCAATTGTTGTTTTCAGTACAAGTGATTGAGCCCTGGGCCTTTGCACCAAGTTGCATTCCCTAACCCTTTTTGTATTTTTTATTTTGAGACAGAGTCTCACTAAGTTGCTAAATTGCTCAGGCTGGCTTGAGCTTTCGATCCTCCCACCTTAGCCTCCTAGAGTGCCCAGATGACAGCGGTGCCCGGCCACACCCAGCCAAGGCACATTTTCATTTAGTTCACATCATGTGTGTGTGATCCTGTGAGCCTTTGAAACCACTGCAGAGAGCAAACGTGATTGTCAGATTCTCTTCAGCCTTAGCTCTCCTGGCACCATGAGACCCACGGTTACTCTTGTACAAGAAAAGGGAAGAGAGAGACCATTTGAAGCATTCTGTCTCTCAGTCTTTTCAACTTGGAGGGCTGTTTGGGGCTTTAGAACCCGAGCACACTTTGGGGCTTTTGTGAGGAAAAGGAAGGTGTTTCAGGGAAAGGTCCTGATTTCTTGACAGAGGTAGGAGACCGGTGTGCTGGTATGGCCGTGCATCCCACTGGGTGTTCAGCAGGAGAGAGCAAGCTGTGGTTTGTTGTCCTGCCCCTTCTAGGCCAATGTGCTTTGTGAAGCAGCTGGAGATTCCCCAGTATGGCTACAGAAACAACGTCCCCACCACCACGCCACGCTCCAACCTGGCCAAAGAGCTTGAGAAATACTCCAAGACTTCGTTTGAGTACAGCAGCTTCGACAACCACACTTATGGCAAGAGAGCCATAGCTCCCAAGGTGCAAACCAGGGACATGTCCCCCAAAGGATATGATGACGGTAGGAGGTGCATACTCTTATACATGAGACACAGTTCCGTTGATGTTGTTGTTGTATCAAACCATGTCCCGCACACCAGCCCAGCATGCGTGGCCACAGGCACAGGGTGACCCCAGGGGCCACGGGGGTGGGTGGGTGGCTGGGGAGGAGAGGACTGTGCTCTGCAAGAATTCCTAAGTGATCCATCTGTTCTGTTTATGTTTGAGACACAGAGAAAAGCATCAGCTGTCTGTGTGCTGCAGAGTGGGGAAGACGATAGCTTCCTCTTTGTAATATGGGGAAAGCAGTTCTGGTCTCTTGTGATAAATCTGCAGCCTGCACCACTGTCCCTCTGGGGTACATTTTGGATCACCTGGGAGACAGTTTTTCCCACACCTGAATACCCAGGCTGCACCCAAGCAGCCCTTCTAAGACACTTCTGGTGGCACTGCTGTGCAGCTGGTCCTGCTGCCCCATCTGGCTGGCTTCTCTGCAAGCCAGGACCCAGGCACACCCTCCCTATCCAGGAAAACAAGGAAGAAAGGCCCGTCTAGGTATTCCACCAGCTGGTCCTGATGCCACCAGGTCACTTGCTACTGTCCCCAAACAGAAGTAATGAGTGACCTTCCCCTGCTGCCTGAGACAGGCTGATTTTCCCTTCACACCTTAGTCCACTGGTAGGTGTAAACAGTGACATCTCACCCCTCAGCTAACTTGGTAAGTAGCTTATCCCTGAGTCGGAGACTGTATTTACCACATGAGGTGGCCACTTCAGCTTCCAGGATATATGTAGGCTTAGCCACCAAATTTTACCGATTGTACTTGAGGTCTGAAAAATTCTAATGGTTCAAAAGTTGAATCTTGATGCAAAAGGAAAGAAATTTTAATGATTTTGAGAGCTCCTCTCTGAAAATCTATTTCATTAAAATCACACCAGGCGTGATGGCACACACCTGTAATCCCAGCACTCGGGAGGCTGAGACAGGAGGATTGGTGCGAGTTCAAGACCAGCCTGGGCTACAGAAGTGAGCTCAAGGCAAGCCTGAACTGCATAGAGAGACCCTGTCTCAAAAAAAGACAAAAAAAAAAAAAATCATATGTACACTCATGAAAAAAAAACCTAAATTGAATGTTTAGGGAATTCAGGAGCTTTTCAGGATTCTACAGAAATTTCAGGCCTCCCGGAGCTGTTAGTTCATATCTAATAACAATTCATTTTGTATAGCAAATGAAATTTAATATTTTTGGTGTGTCATGTATTCATTATTCTTGTGTATCAATTCTTGGACAGTCCAAAGCACAGAGTGGAAAAAAAGGAATGGCTGTATGGTATCATACAAATTAGTATTTCTCTTTTCTTTTGCTAGTTGGCAATATTTATTTGCCAGTCTCAGATTTTACCCTAGCTTTGCTCCTTCAACTATAAGAAAAGAATCTAAAAGAAATGACATAATTTCCAACCCATGGGCCTTGTACAGGGATTCCATGCATTCTTTCTTTAGGCGTTCCTTCTATACACCTATTTTAGGGTGGTTCTCTGTGCCTGAATTCTTGGATTACTGTATGATTAGTCTAAGCCCTAGAAGCCAAAGGGGTGGTGGTCTCAGGTAAGGTGGCAGTAGGGGGAGCATATCTCAGGGTTGCTACACTTCAGGGAGTTAAAGGGACATCAGACAAAGTAGGACTTTGGCCACTCTCTGTGACCCACAAGTAGCCTGTGTCCATCCCTGGGTATCTTGCTGGAGAATGTCTGGTCTTCCTGCCCCATTGTGAGTTCCTGGCAGACCAGAAATGCTGTCCTTAGAATCCCCAACTGCACTCCGCAGGGCAGGCCAGGCAGGAAGTAGATACGCCACAAGGGCCCTGACCAAGGGACAGAACCAAGGCCCCATCAGCACACCACCTACTAGCAGGCTCAGCCCACAGGGTACCTCTGTTAGCTAATTCCCCCCATGCTTGGACAAAATACCTGATACCCACAACTTAAGGGAGGTGAGGTTGATTTTGCACCAGTCTCAGTCCAAAGGTGGCTGGCTGCATGGCAGGATGGCATGGCTAAGGAAACTAGTGGAGGAAGGGAAGCAGAGAGGAGGGAAGAGCTGGGGAGGAGATAAGCCCTCCTGGCTCACACCCCAGTGACGGCCTCTTCCCACCTGGCCCCACTTCCTAACAGCAGGTCAGCTATAAGCCCCATGATCCAACCACTTTCCAAAGCCCTGCCTGTGCTCCCGTGACGCTTTGGGGAACCTCTAGACAGAGACACACCTGCACAGAGCACAGACATTGTGAGGACAGTTTCACCAGCAGAATGGGCCAATGGCAAGGTTGTGGCTGGAAGCCTCATGTTAGCACTGGTTTTCAATTTCTACTTGGGTTATGTGGCCACATGTAACCCTAGGGACCCATGGTGTCCTTCCTCCTGCAGGCAGGGACAGAATGTTAGAGTAGGTGGCCCTGAAGTGGCTACTCATGCTGCCAAACACCTATGGCCTCTGGAGGGGAACTGGTCACTTTTCTCATGATCCCTGATCCCTGCCATCACCCAGCCTGTCTACTGATGATGAAGACATTTGGCTTAAGGGAAGTTGTCACTGTTCAGTTGTTCTCAGCTGGGAAAATTGGGCAGGGTCCATTCTGGGGGAGGGGGTGGCAGGGGGCAGCCCAGCCTGATGTCCGCTGCTCTGCTGGGTCAGCACTAGAGCCCAGAGCAGTGCTAAATGCAGCCCAAAGGAAACCAACATTACTGGCTTTGTAGACAGGTAGCGACAGGCGGTGGTGTTGGGCTCATTCCTTCCCTGGACAGTTTTCAACACAGACACTGTTGTTTTAATTTCAAATAAAACAAAAAAGATGATCATCTACATTTTGGAAAAGGACAGTGGTGGAGGTCCATACTGTCATCGTTGCTCACTTGACAGGAGCTGTAGGGGCATCGAGGGATCACTGACTGTTCAGTCACTTGCACTGTCCACCAGCACGACCCAGGCCCAGCATCTGTGAGGAAGTGTTTGTGGAGGTCAAGGTGTTGCTGTCTTTGCACTTTATAGCCTCATGATAACGTAGAGCAGGCCAAGAAAGTTGAGAGAAAGAAATCATCTAGAAACCCACGTTCGTAAAATGTCCCATCAGGCAATCTGCATCCCAGACCTCAGCCCAGGCCTTGCGGTGCAGGCTTCCTGCCGCCCTCAGGCGCCCACTGATCTGTTCACAAACCCGACGCATGGCTTCCGCTTTTCTTTGTTTCTTTCTTTCTTTTTTTTTTTTTTTTTTTTTTTTTTTTTTTTTTTTTTTTTTTTTTTTTTTTTTTTTTT